>WBNM01024487.1:0-11660 GCA_013399055.1 Ramphastos sulfuratus | reverse complement strand
TCCTCCTCCTCCTCCTCCTTCCCCTCTCTCCTCCCCTCCTCCTCCTCCTCCTCCTCCTTCCCCTCTCTCCTTCCTAGGAAAATGGGAGGAAGAGAGACAGGAAAAAAAGGTTTATCCTTGTTTAAGTTCCATGGAACTAGAATAGATCAAAGGCTATGCCAAAGTCTTCCCTGGAGCACCAACCCTGTCTCTACCAGCCAAGTGCCCAGAACTTGGCAGGGCTTTGTCTATTTGATCCTTATCCAGTAGTCAAATGCTGCTGTGGCAATCTTCCAAGTAGCTGATGACTGATCCTTAGTGTTGTTTAAAAGCACATTCAGCTTTCAGCTCTGGGTGGAAACACCAAAGGACCATGGAGGTGCCTCACCTCTCCCAAGTCCAATTTAATGCTTCCCAAGAGAGATTTAGACTGGATGTTAGGAGGAAGTTCTTTACAGTGAGGGTGGTGAGGCACTGGCACAGGTTGCTCAGGGAGGTTGTGGAGCACAGAATCCCCCAACGTGATTTTTGATCCCGTTGGGTGATTCTGTGCTCCACGACCTCCCTGGAGGGGTTCAAGACCAGGTTGGACCAGGCCTTGAGTGATATGTACTAGTGGGAGGTGTCCCTGCCTGTGGCAGGGGTTTGGAACTAGATGATCTTTGAGGTCCCTTCCAACCTTACCATTCTGTGATTCTCTATCTCCAGCTAACTGGTCCAGCAGGGGTCTAATCTGTGTGCTTCTGCCAGTGTGCGCTGCCAAGGGACTGAAGCTCTGCAAAGGTCAGCAGCTTTCTGCCCCTGTAGGGTGTAAACAGCCTTTTTGTGGGTGCAGCACAGAATGGTGCAATGCTGCTTTGGCTCTTGTTTCCTGTCAGGAGAGAGCCACACACTCCTGTAGGTGAGGAGTGATGGAGGTGGCAGTCTGCTGCTTTCCTCACTGTGAGGNTACCATTCTATGATTCTAAGGCATCAGAGCTCCCTCAACCCTGCGTCTACCTCTGTTTGTAAACAGAGGGAAGGTGAGACTTGGGCTGTGTTGTCAAAGCTGGGGAGGGTATTTTTTGGTGTTGTACCAAATCCCCTTGGTAGATGGCCTTGAAGTGACTTGCTTGGTGTCCCACTCTTGTGGTCACAAGGGATGGAAGTCCTTGGTGGTTGCATTTCCCCACCTGCAGTGCTACAGCAGCCATTTGGGCTTTCCCTCTTTTGAGGAGTTAGATGCCCCAAGAGAAAGAATTGGGAGGGTGACAAACATCTGAAAGGAGTCCTGTGTGCAGTTNTGAGCATCTCCCCTATGAAAAGAGGCTGAGAGTCTTGGGGCTGGTTAGTCTGGAGAAGAGAAGACTGAGATCTCATCAATGCCTACAAATATCTGAGAGGTGGGTGCCAAGTGGCAGGGGCCAATCTCTTTTTGGTGGTGTACAACAATAAGCCAAGGAGCAATGACAAATGGAACAAAGAAGATTTCACCTTAATGTGAGGAGAAACTTCTTTACAGTGAGGGTGACAGAGCCCTGGAACAGGCTGCCCAGAGAGGTTGAGTCTCCTGCTCTGGAGACTTTCAAACCTCACCTGGATGCATTCCTGTGTGGACTACTCTAGGGGATCCTGCCTTGGCAGGGAGTTGGACTTGATGATCTCTGGAGGTCCCTTATGCTGTGCTCTGATTCTGAGATCTTCTCTAGCAGCTGGCAGGAGAGAGTCATGGGCTGGCTGTGGCAGAAAAGGATGGAGAACTCCAGTACAAACCACTTGTTTTCTCTCTAATTGCTGTGGTGCCTACTCTTGCAGTGAAGTTTTGGAGACTTCTCAGGCTCCAGGCCGGGCATCACCTTCTGCTGCCATGGCTTCTCCTGACCTCAGTGTCTCTTATAGGTGATCAGGTAGCAAGAGTGGGAAGTGGAGATCCTCTGATCTTTGGAGAGGTGGGAAAATGTTGACCCTCTGTGCTGACATGAAGAGAAGACCTGGATGTCTCTGAAAACTCTCCTTCCTTTTCTTAGCCTGTCTGTATCAGATCATGGTTGTAAAAGACCTCCAAGATCATCAACCCAGCACTGCTAGGTCACCACAAATCCATGTCCTTCAGCATCACACCTACAAGGATTTTAAATCCTTCCACCACTGCTCTGGGCAACCTGGTCCACACCTTGACAGCTCTTCTAGGTAAGAGATTTTTCCCTCATGTCCAACCTAAACCTCCCCTGATGCCACTTAAGGCAGTTCAAAGGCTCACAGGATGTCAGGGGTTGGAAGGGACCCAAAGCGATCGAGTCCAACCCCCCTGCCACAGCAGGACCAGACAGTCTGGCTCAGGTCACAGAGGAAGACACCCAGACAGGCCTTGGAAGTCTCCAGAGAAGGATGCTCTGCAGCCTCTCTGGGGAGCCTGTTCCAGTGCTCTGTGACCCTTACAGTAAAGAAGTTCCCCCTTGTGTTGAGGTGGAACCTCCTGTGCTGTTCCTTCTAGGACAAATGGGTTTGAAGCTTATGGCAGGGGAAAGCATTGGTTGACACATGGCTGAGAAGATGCTCAAGGGTTCATAGTCCTAATGTGGTAGGATGGCTGAGGGGGAAACAATCAGGCAAACACTCTTTATTTTCCATCTAAAGCTAACTTGGATGGATCTGAGAGAGACCAAGAGAGACCAGCACAAAGTGGACCTATTAAGGCAAGCCCTGAGTTTCAGACACTGTGCCTGCCCTTTCTTTGCTGTTGAGCACAAATCAAAACAGAAATAAGCTGAAAACCATTTCTTTTTTTTTTTTTTTTTTTTCTCCTTCCCCTCAGCCTCATTTTCAAAGCCATCCCTGGCCTGGAAATAGGCCTGAAATGAGTCTGAGAAGTGAAGAGGCACAGAGGGAGGCTTAGAGAGGACCTTGCCTGGTGTGCTAGGGCAGGTTTGTTTCTGTGCAAAATGTATTATTACATATCTGGGGAAACAGATGACATTCTATTGCTTTACATTTGGGTGCTATTTTTGCTTCAAGGCTGTGGTGTGATTTGTGGTGGTGGTGGGGCCAAGGGAAGATAACAAATGGGTGTCAGGAGGCAGTGAAGGATGGAATTCCACCCACCCACACCCCCCTTTCTCTTATAGTATTAAATAGCTATTTGTATTACAGCAATTTCTTTCTTTCTTTCTTTCTTTCCTTCTTTCCCCTCCCTCTCCTGTGGTGTGCTGAGATAAAAAAAAAAAAAAAAAAAAAGCTTTATTTGCTAATGCCACATTATTTAATTTAATCAGGCTGAAGTACACCTTCAATAAATTTGCCTGCAAAATGAAAAATTACAAAGATGTGGCAGAAGAATATTTTAATGCAAACTGATGATGTAGCAAGTTAGGGCAGAATTATGTCCTCCTCCTGCCCTTTCCTCCCACCCAATGGTGCAAAAGAGCTGCTGATGTCNTTTTTTTTTTTCCCCCACTTTTCCTGTCTGGATATCTACTCTCTCATGGAGTTGTTTTCTGCTTTCTGGATGACCTGCCAAGAAACCCAGGCCCTTGAGAAACAGTGCTAAAATAAAGCAGGCAGCAGTAGACATCAGTCTGCAGGACGTCTGCTGCAAGGCTGGACTGTCCAGGTGTTGAGGGATCACTCAAGGGTAGGGGCTGGATGACAAAGAGAACTATTCTTAGCTCCTCAGCTTGTCTCTAATCCACCCTGCTGTCCTTCCAGATGATGGCACTCAGTGGTGCCAGCAAATATTTACCCAGTCCCAGAGCAGCCTTGCTGCTGCTGGCGCTGGGAGAGCAGCGATTGATGGATGTGAAAAATCAACATTTGCAGGTGTGTAGGAAGAGGAGGAGCCACAGCTGCCTGGGGTGAGCTTGGGAGAGAGGAACCTAGTGAGGCAGACCCAGCTTCTTCAAATAGCAGGGTCATGGCCTCCTGCCAGGGTTGGGATTTAGTAGAATCATAGAATCACAGAACAGTTTTGGTTGGAAGAGACCTTTAAGGCTGCAGAGTCCAAGTGTTAATCCAGCACTGCCAGGTCAGCACTGAGCTATGTCCTTCACACCACATCTACATGGCTTTGAAATCCCTCCAGGGATGGAGACTCCATCACTTTTCCTGGGCAGCCTGGGCCAAGTCTGGACAACCCTTTTAGGAAGGACACTTTTCTGAGTGAGGTGCTGGGTGAGACCTGGTCATTGGCAGGTGGGGAGTTAGACCTTGGAGCTCAGTGAACTCTGTGCTCCCATGGCAGCCAAACACAGAATCATAGACCAACTCTTCTTGTCCTCATCCCTGGTGACAGTCCTGTGTTGGGGGAGTACTGTTAACAAGGGACACTGTGGTGGTGGCTCACATCTTGTTTGCCTTTAGTTGCCCAGACATGCTCTTGGTCCCTCAGCAAAGAGATGCTCCTAAACACTGCTGCTTGCTCTGGGATCTCCATTTCCTTCACCCTGAGACACTCTCTGAGTGCTTTCCAGTGCTCCTCCTGAGGTTCTTGTCCTCTTACTTGTTCTACTTCTTGTCTTACTGCTGCCAAATTTGCAGGGTTGTTTTTTTCTTCCATGTTTTGTTTTTTTCTCCCACCTGGATCTTGACTTTTTCCAGAGACATCACAGGGGCATTCATGCTTCAGCTGCTGGCCCCTCCAGGGATGGGGACTCCACCACTCTCCTGGGCAGCCTGGGCCAGGGCTTCACAACCTTTTTGGTTGGAATTGGGGAAGCAGTTTTACCTCGTGTCTGACCTAAACCTCTCCTGGCACAACATGAGCCTGTTCCCTCTTGCCTTATCACTTCTTCCTTGGGAGAAGAGAATGACCTCCACCTTGCTACAGCCTCCTTCCAAGAAGTGGTAGAGAGCCAGAAGGTCTCCCCTCAGCCTCCTTTTCTCCAGGCTAAACAGTCCCAGTTCCTTGAGCCATCCCTCACCTGCTCTGTCCTCCAGACCCTTCACCAGCATTGTTGCCCTTCT
Source organism: Ramphastos sulfuratus (assembly GCA_013399055.1). Lineage (NCBI taxonomy): Eukaryota > Metazoa > Chordata > Aves > Piciformes > Ramphastidae > Ramphastos > Ramphastos sulfuratus. Next base: position 6,743 of record WBNM01024487.1, on the reverse strand, counting down.
CTGGACCTGCTGCAGCACCTCAGTGTCCTTCTTGAAGTGAGGGCCCTAAAACTGAAGCCATTATCTGAGGTGTGTCCTCACCATGGCTGACTACAGGGGGGCAACCACTGCCCTGGTCCTGCTGGCCACACTATAGCTGGTAGGAGCCTCAGGGTGCTTGAGCATTTCACTTTTATTCTGTGCAGATGCATTAAGGAAGAGCAAGCACAGCTTCATCAACAGGCTAAGCTGCAGTTACCTCAGCTACATCAAACAAGGTCTTGCCTAGGCACAGTCCTGGTTTCCTCTCCAGTCTTTTTTTTTTTTTTTTTTTTTTTTTTGCTCATAAAGCTGCTAAGCTCATGTGGAGAAATGGAAGCTCTTGGAAACAGGACAATATAAACTGAGAGAGCAGAGCAAACCTTCACACTGAGGGGATGCACAGGCCTGCTCCAGGGAGCAGCATGTCTAAAACCACCTCACTGGCCAGGTCCCACTTTGGCAATAAACACCAAAGGGGAATCTGGGCTAAAAATTGTGAATCCTCTCCTTTCCTCTTCTTCCTTTTTTCCTCCTCCTGCCCTTCTTCCTTTTTTCCTCCTCCTACCTTTCCTCCTTTTTTCCTCCTCCTGCCTTTCCTCCTTGGTTGCTCCACAACCTCCCTGGAGGTGTTCAAGGCCAGGTTGGACAAGGCCCTGAGTGACTGTACTAGTGGGAGGTGTCCCTGCCTATGGCAGGGGGTTGGAACTGGATGATCTTTGAGGTCACTTCCAACCTTACTATTCTATGAGCTCAAAGTTCTCTTCTAACCTCAGCTGTTCCATGATCCAGTAACTAACTGCCTCTGCTAGTGAGTTATCTAATTCCTACCAATCCAGACTGACTTTGGGCTGATGGCCTCTGGATCCTGTGGCTTCTCTCTTGGATTGGGCAGGGGGTCTGATGTACCATCTCCCACATACAGCTCCCTCAGCTGCAGAGCAGCAAAGGCAACAAAAGCAGTCCATGAAACACTGCCTTCCCCAATCATAGAATGGTAAGGTTGGAAGGGACCTCAAGGATCATCTAGTTCCAACCCCCTGCCATAGGCAGGGACACCTCCCACTAGTACAGGTCACTCAAGGCCTCGTCCAACCTGGCCTTGAACACCTCCAGGGAGGGAGCAGCCACAACCTCCCTGGGCAACCTGTGCCAGTGTCTCACCACCCTCACTGCAAACAACTTCCTCCTAACATCCAGTCTAAACCTCCCCTCTGCCAGTTCAAACCCATTGCCCCTTGTCCTGGCATTGCAAGACCTTGTCAATAGTCCTTCCTCAGCCTTCCTGTAGGCCCCCTTCAGATACTGGAAGGCTACTCTAAGGTCTCCTGGAAGCCTTCTCTTCTCCAGGCTGCAGAGCCCCAACTCTCTCAGCCTGTCCTCACAGCAGAGCTGCTGCAGCTCTCTGAGCATCTTTGTGGCCTCCTCTGGACCCGCTCCAACACTTCCATGTCCTTCCTGTGCTGGGGGCTCCAGAACTGCACACAGGACTCCAGGTGGGGTCTGAGGAGAGCAAAGTAAAGGTGAGCTGTGTTTCTCCAGGCCTGCCTGCTGTCCTTTAACTTGTTACATGAGTGCAAATGGCAGATTCCATCCACACAAGCTTCCATCTGGCCCTGAAATGGCCTGGGAGGGTTGGGCTGGGGGTATGTTGTTGATCTCCTGTCAGCAGGATTTGCAAACTGTCAGGAAAATTCTAGTAAGGTGAAAGAAAGGGTGGCTTGGGCATGGCTCCACTGAGCTGCTGCTTCAACCCTCAGTGCTTGCTCTAAGGACAGGTTTGCCCTTAGGGGTTGGCTGCCTTGATTTGATCCAGTGCATCATCCCAAAAAGGCTTTTCCTCAGGAATCATAGAATGGTTTGGGTTGGAAGGGACCTTAAAGATCAGCTAGTTACAATCCCACCCTGCCATGAGGAGGGACACCTTCTGCTAGATCAGGTTGCTCAAGGCCTTGAACACCTCCAGGGAGGGAGCATCCACAACCTCCCTAGGCAACCTGTTCCAGTCTCTCACCACCCTCACTGGAAAGAATTTCTTCTTAATTTCCAGTCTAAATCTTGCTTCTTCCAGCTCAAAGCCACTGCCCCTCATCCTATCATTACAATCACCGGTACAAAGCCCCTCCCCAGCTTCGTTGTAGCNCCCCCCAGCTTTGTTGTAGCCCCCTTCAGATACTGAAAATCCACCAGAAGGTGTCCCTGAAACCTTCTCTTGTCCAGGATGAAGAACCTCACCTTTCACAGCCTGTTCTCATAGGGGAGGTTCTCCAACCTTGTGATCATCTCTGTGGTCTCCTCTGGACTTGCTCCAGCAGTTTGATGTCCTTCTTGTGTCGTGGACACCAGAACTGGATGGCTTGTTAGGACTGCCTGACCCCTTCACCTGTAAAGGACACCACACAGGGGAAAAAAAAAACCAACCTCATCCTTTAAAGCTCTTTTGCTGCAAGCTTCTGTTCAGCAGTGACTGAACCACCTGCTTCTAGCCCTGGTAGTCACAGCTCCACAGCACAGCATGGGGAGGAAACCAGCCCAGCCCCAGCATGTACAGGTTGGCCATTAACACAAGCCTGGTTCTGTCATCCTAAACCAAGGAAATGCTTCCTCCCCCACCCCCAACTTCCCTTACCAAAGCCATTAGCACTCCTATTAAATATTTAGCTCTGCATGTGGTGTTATGCTACCTAGGAAGGGCAAAGGCAGGAGCAGATGGGACAGGGATGATTCAGAGCCTGGTGTTATGTCCCTGTGTGCTGGCCAAGGGAACTGCTTAAATCAAATCAGGCTTAGTAATGGGCAAGTAGATAATTAGATGTTTTAACAACCATGACTGCCCCTGCCTGAGGGTTTGCAGGATCTCTCCAGGCTGGTTTTTAGTGAGTCAACATTTGGAGGCTTTCTCTGGAAGAAACTGTCATCAGTTTGGGGGGGTGAGGGAGGGGGGAGTGGAAGGGGCATCTCCAGGATGCTGGGGATTAAAAGAATGAGTTTGTGTATCTGGCAGGGAAGAAATAGAATGGTTTAGGTCAGACCCCACCTGGAGTACTGTGTGCAGTTCTGGAGCCCCCAACACAAGGGGGGTATGGANTAGACTGCAGATTGGGAAGAAAGTCTGTAGAGTGAGGGTGGTGAGACACTGGCACAGGTTGCCCAGAGAGGTTGTGGATGTCTCCTCCCTAGAGGTGTTCAAGGCCAGGTTGGACGAGGCCTTGAGGGACCTGTAGTAGTGGGAGGTGTCCCTGCCTATGGCAGGGGGCTGGAACTGGATGAGCTTTGAGGTCCCTTCCACCCTTGCCATTGTATGCTGCAGTGAGAGGGGACATCCTTAACTAGATCTGGTTGCTCAGAGCCTGGTCAAGCCTAACCTGGAATGTTTCCAGGGATGAGACATCTGCCACCCTAAGAAGGGGGAGGCCTCACTGAAGAAGAGAATCTAGACAAAGCCATGCCAGGTTTTTGGGTGCTGAAGGCAGTAGGAGATCAGCAGAGCTACGATTGCCTCCTATTTCTGTGTCTGCTTGCTGAAGTTAATCAAAGGATGGGAGCCTGGCAAGGGAAAATGCATGTCCCTAAAGCCACCTGGCAACCACAGTGCACCAAGAGCCTTTATACTCTCACTCCTTTCTGCAAGTAACATCATAGTCTTGCTGCAGGTTTGGAGGATGCTGAGGAGAGAGTTGGCACAGAGGTGGGGACTGGACCGCTCGAGGGCTTGCTGATGCTCAGCACTCACAATGAAGGAGGGCTGTGAGATTCTGCTTGGGTTGGGTTTTGTTGGGGCTTAAGAGGGTGAGTTTGATCCACAGGCTCTTGGAAAGCCTCTTGATGAAGGTCATGTTACAAATGCATCTCCAAACCAAAGTTGTTTCTAAAGCACCTTCTCCCTGCCTTTATTCCAGAAAACAACCCCTGGAGATGTTTTCTGATCTCTCCACTGGGCTTGACATTGCCCAGTGGACTTAAGAAAGTTTCTGAGTGCCTAAAGGGTTCCAGCAAGAGGACTTGAGTTGGTCTTTCATCTGTGCTGAGGTTTCAGTCCATCACTGGTGTTAAAAGATGACCTATAGCTAAGGAAGGAAGCTGGCCTGGCATGTTCTACAGAGCTTTTCCAGGTAGGAAATGCTTACTCACAGGGCATCCATCCACCACGTGGGACATGATGTTCAAAACCTCAGCCTGACAGAGAGCTGGCATTAATTACATATGCATGGGGCCAGAGAGAGAGTCAGGCAGAGCAAACAACCCAAATCTTTCATCTTCTGGGGCCACACTCACAACTTACTGATTGTTTCTCAGGCTGCTGTGCATTTCCTCTCTTTCTCCAAAGAATCAAACATTAAATTAAAAGGTCTTGGAAGAGAAATCCCCAGCTCTTAATTCACACAGTTCTTGTTTTCAGGCTAATTCTCATCTCCAGCACAGGATATTGCTATAGTCAGGTAAGGGTAATTCTGGGGATCTTCAGCTCTTTCTTGACTGCTGGGCTTGGAAACTATGTTTAGATGTGGCTCAGAGTCCACCTGTGTTTCAAAACATTCTTTTGTGCTCAGAGGTTTGCTTTCATCTCTCCTATATCTCTTATTGTGTGCCCTCCCCATCAGCAGCTGCCCTTCTGCCTCAAATACAGCAAACCTGAATGTGATTCTGTGCCACCTCTTCACCAGCCTTGTCTGATCTCTGTGCTCCCTACTCCTACAGGGATACAGAGCCAGCATCTCATCTCCTGCATGCTTGACACCCCATAGGTAGCATCTTGCTTGAAGGTAGGGAGGGTCTGGCCAGGCTGTATTGATGGACTGAAGTCAACAGGATGAAGTTCAACAAAACCAAGTACTGGGTCCTGCACTTGGGTCACAAGAACCCCATGGCATGGGGAACAGTGACTGGAAAGCTGCCTGGTAGAGAAGGACCTGGAAGTGCTGGTCAACAGCTGGCTAAATATGAGCCAGATGGCCCAGAAGGGCAACAGTATCTTGGCCTGGATGAGCAATAGTGTGGCTAGCAGGAGTGGTTGTCCCCTGTACCCAAGGACCTGGGAGTGCTGGTCAACAGCTGGCTAAATATGAGCCAGATGGCCCAGAAGGGCAACAGTATCTTGGCCTGGATGAGCAATAGTGTGGCTAGCAGGAGTGGTTGTCCCTTGTACTCAAGGACCTGGGAGTGCTGGTCAACAGCTGGCTAAATATGAGCCAGATGGCCCAGAAGGGCAACAGTATCTTGACCTGGATGAGCAATAGTGTGGCTAGCAGGAGTGGTTGTCCCCTGTACCCAAGGACCTGGGAGTGCTGGTCAACAGCTGGCTAAATATGAGCCAGATGGCCCAGAAGGGCAACAGTATCTTGACCTGGATGAGCAATAGTGTGGCTAGCAGGAGTGGTTGTCCCCTGTACCCAAGGACCTGGGAGTGCTGGTCAACAGCTGGCTAAATATGAGCCAGATGGCCCAGAAGGGCAACAGTATCTTGGCCTGGATGAGCAATAGTGTGGCTAGCAGGAGTGGTTGTCCCCTGTACCCAAGGACCTGGGAGTGCTGGTCAACAGCTGGCTAAATATGAGCCAGATGGCCCAGAAGGGCAACAGTATCTTGACCTGGATGAGCAATAGTGTGGCTAGCAGGAGTGGTTGTCTCCTGTACTCAACACTGGTGAGGCTGCACCTCAAATACAAGGTTCAGTCTTGGGGCAACTCACTTCCAGAAGGAGATTGAGGTATTGAACAGGGGAACCCCACACCATGCAGTGAATCATGGCAGGACAGTGAGGTGCTGGAATGTGTCCACAGAAGGGCAACAAAGCTGGTGAAAGGTCTAGAGCACAGGCCTGGTGGGGAGCAGCTGAGGGAGCTGGGATTGTTCAGCCTGGAGAAAAGGAGGCTGAGGAGACCACCTCACTCTCTCTGACTCTCTGAGAGCAGGTTGTAGCAAGGTTGGGTGTTGGTCTCCTCTCCCAAGGAACACTCAACAGGACAAAAAGACAGATTTGAGTTGCACCAGAGAAGGCTTAGATTGGACATGAGGAGCAGTTTCTTCTCTGAAAAGGCTGTCAAGCCCTGAGCAAGGCTGTCCAGAGCCAGAGGCGGAGTCCTCATCTGTGGAGGGATTTCAAAGCTGTGCTGAGGGACACCATTTAGTGGTGGTCTGGCAGTGCCAGGTTAACACAGGACTCAAGGATCTTAAAGGTCTCTTCCAACTGAAATGATTGCATGATTCTACCTTCAGAGACCCTCCCAGCAGTCCCTGGGGGATTCTGTTTTAAAGAGCTTGCAGCATCTTGCACAAGTAGCAGGGAAGGATAAAGAACTGAAAGATAGCCTGCTCTGGGTCTGACCACAAAAAGACTTAGGCAAATACTGTCTGAAATCATTGCAGGTGAGAGGCAGGAAAGGTATCAGCATGAGTCTCTCCTTGGGCACTTCCACTCTGAGCTGTGGTTTTCTTTGTAGCTCTTCCCCATGTCTCTGAGGCAAGCCAGGAGCACTCTGATAGTTAATCACAGGGGAAATTCAAGTGATTGATTGTAATCAGCCTTACATGGGGGCTCTGGAGGATTGCAGCTCCTGCTCTCCTTCCCTCCCCCCATTACCCTCAAAAACCAGCCAAGAACATCCCATCTGTTGTCTGGCCATCCATAAAGAAGTCCCAGCACTTGGAGAAGCAGGGAGATGGTGTTAGGGTCAGGCTGTGCCCTGATGACATGGCACATGGCTCCTTACTAGATGCAGAGGGGA
>WBNM01024486.1:35378-46765 GCA_013399055.1 Ramphastos sulfuratus | reverse complement strand
CCAAAAGCGAAGACGGTCCAAAATGGGAGNTAGGAGCCGTCCAAAAGCGAAGACGGTCCAAAATGGGAGCTCTTTCAAGGAGGGGGACTCTTAAAGTGGGAACCACATGCCTTTTCCCTTGCTCTGTTTATCCTTTTCTAGACAAAGTGTCCATTTACTGGGCATGAAGACCCAGCCAAACACCAGCCTGATTCCCAGCACAGGCTTCCACACAGGTCAGCACACATGTGGAAAAGTGCCTGCTGCTGTTCCCCCCTCAAGCCTGCAGGGTGAGGGATGGAAAACAGTTTTCACACCTTCTTCTCCTCCCCATTCAAACCCACGGGGGTGGGGAGAAAGAAGGAATTTGGAGTGCTCCAGAACAATGGTACCACTAGAAACTATAATAAAGACAGTGGACAACGAGAAAGTTGTCACATTCCTGTCATTACATGTACACAGAAATTTGTTTGAAACCTTCAGTTACATTTAATTTGTTCCCTGATGTCAACAAAGATTTATCATTAACTGTATTGATTCAAGACAGATGTTTTATATGTGCAAACAGATATCCTGAGTCTCAGAAGTATTCTACAATGTATGTTACTATATTTGAGGTGCAAATATAAGTTCATCAGCAAAGAATGTATCTCAAAGCTGTAAGAAAGATTGATTTTGCAGTAGTACTGTTGTATGTTCACAGTTGAGCAGGACTTGACAATAAATGAAAGACAAATGAAGAGCTAGACTGGCGCTTACCATCCTAATCCATCCCTCTCAAAACGGGCACTGAAAAGTGTCCATGCTGCAGCTGCATATCTTATACCTGAATAGGTTGTGGCAATTAATGAGGCAGGAATTATAAAATACGCAGTTATTTTATTTATGAAAAGCCCCGCCCACAAACTATATATAAATTAGTTAAATTTGGGTTGTAATTCGTTAGGGAAAATCTTCACAAGGATGCTTATCGGCAATTTAGTAATTCGGGAAAATCAGAAAATTGGAAAAGGTTTGCTACAAAACAGCTTTGCCTCATTTACAAATAAAAGGCAGCCCAGAGCCCTAGGGAACATCTATGCTACTCACAGTGGTGGAGTAGGAATTTCGAGATGGTCCCTTGGCTCCTCTGCAGAACTCTCTTTTGTGACAGTGTCTGGAACTGCAAATTGTAATCCATCAGTGGATCAACACGGCACAGGATCCAATACGAGTAAACCCACCAGAGTCCAAAATTACTGCAGACAAGGCTTCCACAGGCAAAGATCGTGGGGCAGCACAGGGCAACGCCAGGCTGCTCGGCAGCATTCCCGTGAATGGCAGCGGTTTACAGCAGAGGCAGGTCCCTGCAGCAGGAAGTCAGGATGTGATGGTGCAAAAGCAGGGACCGTGCGCTTCNGGCCACGCTGCTCTTAATGCAGCCCAGGACTCGGTTCCTGTCTGGGCTGCATGTGCACACTGCAGGCTCGAGTTGAGCTTTTCATCAACCCAGACCCCAAGGTCCTTTTCCTCAGGGCTGCTCTCCAGCCATTCACCACCCAGCCGGGCTGATTTGCTCTTCCCTGTTCCAGCCCACGGGGGTGGGGGAAGGAACTTCATGCCTACTTCTTTCCACATTCCAACCCCCTGGAGCCACTCAAACCTCCAGTGGGGCAGGGACTTGGGTGTGCCCTGCCACAATACCATCTAAATTCAGAATAGACTATTCTCAGCATAAATATAAAATGAAACATTAAAAGATTGAAGAATTTTGGACCAAAAAGTATGCAAAACTTTATTTCTTAATGTTCTGTACTTCCTCATCTGACACCTCACCTGACACATATAGTAATGGAGTACAGTAAATCCATTCTTCCGTGACTTTGTATTTTTCCTGATGCTGTTGAAACATTGCGTTCTGGATTGCTCTTAAAGACAATAATCACAAAAGCATTTTGGTCAAAATGACCTTTTCTTTCATCTTGGTTTACAGAGTGTCAGTTAAAACTCAGTATATAAATTGTTTTCCTGGAAGTGAAGTGATTCATTCAACCTTAAATGATTTTATATTGGCTTTTGAAAAGCTGTAGGTGAGCTCTTCAGATAATTTTAAAATTGGATAGGCTGTCTTGGTAGTAGAGCAAAAATAAACTGGAAAAACTTAAAATCCATTGCATAGCAGAACTTCTGTTACCTTCCTGACTCTGCTTTTCATATCATTCAGGTCTATGATTTTTAAAAGGTAAAATCTTATTACTAGTTTACATTTTCCCACCCCTTAAAAAAAAAAAAAAAAAAAAAAATTATTTATTAATATATATTTTTACACCCCCAAAAAAAAAAAAAAAAAAAAAAAAAAAAAAAAAAAAAAAAAGAAAAGGCCAAATTCCCTAAAAATTACAAAGTATCAGAGCAGAAGGTTTTTCAGCTCTGCAGGCTTCAGGCACATATAAATCAATGTGCTGCATACACATGGGAAGAATGTACAGTGCAGCAGTGGTGTCCAGCAGCTTTTGAAGCAGCCTGAGAAAACTTTAAATGATGACAATGTTCTTCATCTTCTCATGTCTAAGTAGAAAAAAATGCATTTTTGAAGGATGGGACAAGGATTCATCTGCAAAACACACTTTTTCAGGGAATGGCTATCTGACTGATCCAATGAAACCTTCCCTCTCCAGCCTGCTGTGCTGCTGTAAGGAGACTAAAACAATTTTGATTTAGTTTCCTTTATACCCTCATATCCATCATAGGCATTCATGTGAACGGACTTTTGCTTTCCAGGGAGCAGATTAGCATGCTTCAGGGATTGGCTGTTTACTGTATGTTGAGAGCACCACCCGGTGGTAAAGTAGAGTTTAAACAAAATCTTCAGCAATGCAGGACAATGGATCTTTTCTACAAACATTTACAGATTGAATAAAACTGTATGAAATTATTTGCTACATTGCTCAGCAGCCCTAGTTGCAATCAGTCCTGTATTACAAAACAAAACAAAAAAAACCCAAACCAATCAACCAATCACAAAGTCAAGAAAGGAGTACAAAAACAGGTTTGCCTTCCAAAATAGACTGCAAGCAGATTTGTGTGCTGCTTTGTTTAAAGAGTTCAGTACACAAGCAAGTGGCAAGTCCTGCACTCGGGTCACAACAACTGCATGGTAAGTTACTGACTGGGGATGTGTGGTTGGAAAGGTGCAGCTAGGAGAGGAACTTTGGATGTATTGGGTAATACTTGACTGAACATGAGGCAGCAGCGTGCCCAGTCAGCCAAGAAAGTCAGTGGCATCCATTAGAAACACAATGGCCAGCAGGAACAGGGAGGTGATCATACTGCTGTATTGGTGAGGCCACACCTTGAATATTATGTTCAGTTCTGGGCCCCTCAAGATAAGAAGGACATTGAGGTGCTGGAGCATGTCCAGAGAAGGGCCATGAGGCTTTTAAAGGGTCTGGAGCACATGGCCTAAGAGGACTGTCTGAGGGACCTGGGGCTGTTCAGGCTGGAGGAGGCTGACAGGGAGACCTCATTGCTCTCTACAACTACCTGAAGGGAGATTGAAGCAAGGAGGAGGAGGAGGCAGCTTTACTCCTTCATGACAAGCAATAGGACTAGAGGAAATGGTTACAGGCTGCACCAGGGGAAGTTAAGACTAGATGTCAGGAAATATGTTTTCACAGAAAGGGTTATCAAACATCAGAATGCTCTGCCCAGGGAGGTGATGGAGTCATCATTCCTGGGGTTTGATGAGCATGTGCACTTGGCACTTGGGGACATGGCTTAGTGTTGACCCTTCAGTGCTGGGTTGAGAGCTGGACTGGATGATCTTTGAGGTCTTTCCCAACCAGATATATTCTGTGATTCTGTATGGATGTATGTAACCCAGGCTGTCTGATAAGCTTTATTATACTGGTAATAAAATCACCTCGCTGAGTGCATTTTGCTTTCAGGTAGTTGTAAAGAGCAATGAGGTCTGCCCTGAGCCTCCTGTTCTGAAGTAACTGAAAATAGTGACCAACAAAATCAGCCCAGCAGTATGGTTTGTGTTTTTGTCCACTAGTCTGTCAACTGCAGGACATTATGATGGTGCTTGATAAAGCAAGATTATATTCATCTAACAAAATGCATGGCAACATCAATCATATGCTTGAAGTGTAGCATTGTAGACAGGGCCTTCTCTTGATAAAATGCTAGTTGAGCTTGTCATGAAGTCTTTGCATACATCATGATTTGAAGTGTCATTAAAAATTAAACCTTTTGAGTTTATTCAGGTAGCAATTTGACTTTCATTTTTGCCTCCAAGATGAAAAATTTAATTCCTATTTAAAGTGAAGAAGACTAGATAAAGAGGTAAATCAATACTGATAGTCTCTGACTTGAAAGTAGGGTGATATTTCTTTTCAATTAAAAATCAAATATCAAAAATTTCGTATTTAATGCCAGAGATGAGTACAAACACTGAAGAAACCTAAACAACTCCAAAACCTACTTTGCTATTAATGAAGCTACAACAAATCTCATATTCTCAGAATTCTGCTATCAAAGAACAACTTGTCTGTACTGAGTTGTCAGGTCTGTCTTCCTGACAAATGACTGCTATGGTAGACCTTTGATCAACACTGCTTTATCCAAAGCGTGAAAGCATGATAAGAAAATCAGATGAAAGAGTTAATGTTTCTGTAGAAATTGATACCTAGTTCTGGTTGGCCAAAGCCCATCTAGAAATTAATCTGGCTCCAGCTATTAAAGACAATAAGAAACACTTCTATATATGTGTTGGCCACAAAAGGAGGACTAAGAAGAATCTCTATCCTCTGCTGGATGCAGGACGCAACACAGTGATCATAAGCAAAAAGCTGAGGTATTCAATACCTTCTTTGCCTCAGTCTGTAGTAGTAGGACCAGGTGTTAGCTGGATATCCACCCCCCTGAGCTGGAAGACAGAGATGGGGAGCAGAATGAAGCCCCATAATCCAAATGGAGATGGTTAGCAACTTGCTGCAACATTTAGATATGCATAAGTCTATGGAGCTGGATGGCATGCACTCAAGGGTACTGAGGCAGCTAGCAGAAGAGCTCATCAAGCCACCTTCCATCATTTACCGGCAGTCCTGGTTAATCAAGGAGGTCCCAGTTGACTGAACATTAACAAATATGATGCCTATCTACAAGGAGGGCTGGAATGAGGACATGAGAAACTATGGACCAGTCAGCCTGACCTCAGTGCCAAGGAAGGTCATGGAACAGGACATCTTGAGCGTCATTATGCAGCATGTGCCAGGCAAGCAGGTGATCAGGCCTACTCAGTATGGGTTCATGAAGGGGAAGACCTACATGACAAAGCTGATCTTCTACAACAAGGTGACCTGCTGAGCAAAGGAGAGAAAGGCTGGGGATGTGGTTTACTTGGACTTTAGAAAAGCATTTGACACCATCTTCCACACCATCCTCCTGGAGAAATTGGCTGCTTATGGCTTAGATGGGTGGACAATTCACTGGGTAAAACACTGGCTAAATGTCTGGGCACAGAAAGTGGTGGAGAATAGAGTTAAATACAGTTGGCAGTTGGTCCCTTGTATTGGGACCAGTTCTTTTTAATATCTTTATCAATGAACTGCATGAGGGGATTGAGTGAACTCTCAGTAAGTTCCAGATGACACTAAGCTGAGAGAGAGTGTTGATCTGCTTGAAGGTAGGAAGGCTCCACTGAGACATCTGGACAGGATCAATTGGTGGTCAAGGTCAATTGTACATGGTTTAACAAGGCCAAGTGCTGGATCCTGCATTTGGATCACAAAAACTCCATGCAACTGCAGGTTTTAGGGAAAGTGGCTGGAAAGCTGTCCAGCAGAGAAAGTCCTGCAGGTGCTAATCAATACTTGGCTGAACAGGAGCCAGCAGTGTACCCAGGTAGCCAAAAAAAGCAAATAACATCCTGGCCTGTATCAGGAACAGTGTGACAAGCAGAACCAGGGAGTGATGGTATCACTGTACTCAGAGTCACAGAGTCACAGAGTGGTGGAGTTTGGAAGGGATGTTTGGAGATCATCCAGCCCAACTGCCCTGCTAAAGCAGAGGCACACACATTAGCTTGCCCAGGAACAGAATGGCCAGCTGGGTTGGTCCAGCACTGATGGAGTCACACTCTGGGTACTGTGTACAGTTTTGGATCACTCATTANGATCAGGCCTACTCAGTATGGGTTCATGAAGGGGAAGACCTACATGACAAAGCTGATCTTCTACAACAAGGTGACCTGCTGAGCAAAGGAGAGAAAGGCTGGGGATGTGGTTTACTTGGACTTTAGAAAAGCATTTGACACCATCTTCCACACCATCCTCCTGGAGAAATTGGCTGCTTATGGCTTAGATGGGTGGACAATTCACTGGGTAAAACACTGGCTAAATGTCTGGGCACAGAAAGTGGTGGAGAATAGAGTTAAATACAGTTGGCAGTTGGTCCCTTGTATTGGGACCAGTTCTTTTTAATATCTTTATCAATGAACTGCATGAGGGGATTGAGTGAACTCTCAGTAAGTTCCAGATGACACTAAGCTGAGAGAGAGTGTTGATCTGCTTGAAGGTAGGAAGGCTCCACTGAGACATCTGGACAGGATCAATTGGTGGTCAAGGTCAATTGTACATGGTTTAACAAGGCCAAGTGCTGGATCCTGCATTTGGATCACAAAAACTCCATGCAACTGCAGGTTTTAGGGAAAGTGGCTGGAAAGCTGTCCAGCAGAGAAAGTCCTGCAGGTGCTAATCAATACTTGGCTGAACAGGAGCCAGCAGTGTACCCAGGTAGCCAAAAAAAGCAAATAACATCCTGGCCTGTATCAGGAACAGTGTGACAAGCAGAACCAGGGAGTGATGGTATCACTGTACTCAGAGTCACAGAGTCACAGAGTGGTGGAGTTTGGAAGGGATGTTTGGAGATCATCCAGCCCAACTGCCCTGCTAAAGCAGAGGCACACACATTAGCTTGCCCAGGAACAGAATGGCCAGCTGGGTTGGTCCAGCTCTGATGGAGTCACACTCTGGGTACTGTGTACAGTTTTGGATCACTCATTAAAAGAAAGACATTGAGCTGCTGGAGCATGTACAAAGAAGGGCAGTGTAGCTGGTGAGCAGTCCGGAGAACAAGTTTCATGAGGAGTGGCTAAGGGAATTGGGGTTGTTTAGCCTGGAGGCGGAGCAGAGACCTCACTGGTCTCTACAACTGCCTGAAAGGAGGTTGTTAGTGAAGCTGGTGTCAATCTCTTCTCCCTAGTAACAAGTGATAGGAGAGGAAATGGTCTCAAGTTGCACCAGGGGAGGTTTAGGCTGGATAGTAGAAGAAACTTCTTTACTGAAAAGGTTATCAAATACTGGAATAGGCTGTCCAGGGAGGTGGTTGAATGCCCACCCCTGGAGCTGTGTAAAAGACACACAGGGACGTGGGTCATTACCAGATTTGGTAGAGTTACATAATTGTTGGACTTGATTATCTGAAAGGTCTTTTGCAACCAAAACAAATATATGATTCTATAACCTATTTGCAACTTTATCAAGTGATATTTTTACCCTAAGCCAAGCCATTTCAGAACAGGAGAAAGCTGTCAGGTAACACAGCCATATGAATCTGAAAATTAATGACTTTGCCTCAGAGGCTATTCTCAGTCAAATTATAATGAGATGGGGCCATGTTCTGCCTATTCGGATACTCTAAATGACTCATTAACTCTGACCACACAAGGCTTGTCATCAGTTTCAGAGAGATCTTAGTGAGTGCACCTGAGTGCTGATCCTCTCCCCAAACATGATGAAGGGCAATGCACTCGCCGCCAGTCCTCACTACTTAGCACTGCAGACAGAGAAGCAAAGTGTTCATCATTGGAAGAAACACTCACAGTTCAGAAACGACATTCCTTGATCTCTTCATCTGTCATGACTCAGTGTCCTTAGCCAACCCTGGGCACTGGGGCAAGGTTGTAGTGGTAAGATGCAAAAAATTTCCCTCAGAGTAAATTAAGGTGATCCAACACCAAATGGCTGATGAGTTAGGTTTGTTAGAGCCTGTGAAAGCTCTTAGTCACTTGTGCTTTAAGGATGCTTGGTTCAACTGGAACAGAGGGAAAACAGGAAGTAGAAGGCAAGGAAAAAAAACAAAGAGAAAGAAGGAGAGGGAGATTTAAGAAGTTGGAGAAAAAAGAGAAAGATATCACCGCTCCTTGGATCCAGTGACGTTTTCACAGGCATAGTCCAAGTCCCTCAGTTGTAGGTGTACATTCCAGCAGGGTATACCATGGTAAATGCAACATGTGGAATCTGGAAACAACACGTGGACCCCCCTTTTGACAAGGGGAGGCAACGTCTCCAAATCACAAAGGGAGATGTGCAGAAGTGTGCACAGAGGTGAGTGCTCCAGTGCAATGTCTGCTATTGGCCTTTCCATGCTGCCGTTGCAATGGCTTTTAAATAAGGAAAGAGGGAATTCTCACCTCTGCAGACATGATCTTTCTTCCTTAAGCCAGCAGTTCTCCTCCAGAGCTACTAAGGTCCATCAAAGCCATCACCCTGTCTATTCCAACCAGGTACATCACACATTGTTTTAGACAATAGAGTCATTGGGCTCTCACATCATCTAAGATAAATGCTTAGATAAAAGCATTGCATAGGTTACATATTTGACTATACCAAGATGTAGCTAGAAGGAATGAATGCCTAACTAGAAAATTTGCTTAGAGTAGACCTAGCTTAAAACATAACTCTTTGGTGATACAAGAGTCATTCCCTAAAGCTTGTTGAAGCAAGATGGAAAGCTGTCATGTCTGCAAAAGAGTGGCTTCTGTGCCAAACACTAAAGAGATCACAGAAACATTTAGAAAAAGTCAAAAACTAAGGATGAATTTTGATTAAGAGTAGATTCTTTTATTTGTAAGACACAGGGAACAGGGACATGAGTGGAGTTACACCATACCACAGCGAGTTTAAGAAGGCATCCTGCCTTGGCAAACTTCTACTTTCCCATAGAGAGAACAGTGGATAATGCTCTGCTATGCTTTGCTCAATTGGGCTGAGTCAGTCATAAGCTAGCCCTGACTGCTGCTGAAGAGAGACAAACAACACTTTTGACCATCCTTGTTTCTCAGCTATGTTTGAAGGAGTTATGGCCACACTGTTTCGTACTGAACAATCCTGCTACTCTTTCTGAGTATTTCAAGTGACTTCTTACTAGCCCTATCTGGAGGCTTGTTTTCTACACCACCTCCACCCCCACCACCTTTTTTTTTTTTTTTTTTTCCCCTTAAACTGTCCTATTGGGATTTCCAGTTTGATGAGGATGTACCTCATCAAAGATAAAGACATTTTTGTATCTTCTGATATGGCATATCTCAAAATCCACTCCACAGCAGAGGAAGTGCATTGCATTGCATTGCATTGCATCCAGACTTGTTACCGTGTAAGTTTTTCATTCATCATTCCCTTGCTGCAGTGCAAAACACCAGGGAAGACACAGTTCTTCCTCCAAGGTATGTAACATAGACAGGCATGTGAGAGATTAGACATCCAACATCAATCTTCCAGAAAACTTTACAAGCAGTCCTTCTCCATGGATTTGGTAATGCTAAGCCAACGTAATTCTTTTTCTAGAGGTAAACGTGATGGATGCTGCTATTGATAAAAGACAAGTTGTTATGGATCATCTGCCACATTAATATTGACCAAATGGAACCTTCAGAGATTTCACTAGCCACTGTTTCTGTAATTTACCTCTCCTATGTTTCTATCACATGTGAATCTCAACTCTCCAGTATGTCAGTTTCAATAATTAGGTTTCTGAGCTCCATGTTGGCATATTTAAAGTTGAATCAATCTGAAAGTCCTTTTAGCTATGTATTAAACACAGGAAAGAAGTTATAATCTTACAGATATGGCCAGATGTGTAGTGCATAGTGTATAAGAAAACCTGATATATTTAAGTTTTTGGATGTAACAGAATCTTGCATGTGAAACTAGCAAACCACTACTATCTCAAGTCATCCAATTTACTTAATTTTCGTCTGTATACAACACAATCATAGAATGGTTTGGGTTGGAAGGGGCCTTGAAGATGATCTAGTTAGAACCTTCTGCCATGGGCAGGGACACCTTCCACTTGCCAGGTTGCTCAAGGTCTCCTCATTCAACCTAGCTTTGAACATTTCCAGTGAGTGAACAGCCATAACCTACCTGGGCAACCTGTACCAGCATCTCACCACTCTCACTGAAAAGAATTTCTTCCTAATCTCCAATCTAAGTCTCTTCTCTTCCAGCTTAAAGCCCTCACTACAAGCCCCTTTAAATATATTGTAGTGGTTGTGAATGCTGCTCTAGGTTAAGTTACTGCTTATATCCCATACAATAGGTAGAAGGGACCAATTTCTCTCCAGTCAGACTTGGAGCTGATGCAGTATCTTTCCTTTTTGCAAACAAATGACATAACTTAAATGCAAATGAGAGAGTCAACTACCCAGCTGGGCCTATAAGCATCATTAAAACATCCTATGGCTTTGATAGTTGTGTACTGATGTTTATTGCACATATGCAGATACCAAGAATTTCTCTGATAAACTTGCAAAAATCAATAGTTTGTTTTTTTTTTTTTTCTTTTCAGGTTCCAGGCCACTAAAAGCATATTGCTTTGACAGTATTTGCTGGCACTTCAGAATAAGTTTTTGATTTTTAGTGGTATTGATTGTATCATATGGTTTTCAGGCAGCTAGCAGTAGCAGGGCTTTAATGTTTGTGTTCAAATGACCTGAGAAATGTTCTTTCTAATTCTATTTTTTTATCTTCATAAGGATGCTGCTGTATTATCTGGTAGCTTTAAGAAGAGTGACAAAGTATATGACATGATACAGGAAAATTATGGGACTCTTAAGAAAATGCTCATCAAAAAAAACCCCAAGAAAGCAGTATTCTGGCAGGAGAAGTAAGCTTTCTGCAGCAGGAGAAAGCAGCATATGAATGTTCCTTCAAAGAGAATGGACAATTCAATATTTATGAGGAAAGGGGAAATGTCATAGGCTGAGTTTTAATCTACTGCTGTTATTCAAAACCATCCTGCCTCAACCCAGCTTCAAAATGAAAGTGCTGACTGGAGTAAAGTATTAAGGGGCTTGAAGTTCAGATTGTAACATGGGAGGTTTCCTGTTCTGGCTGCTGCTTTTGTGTTCTGCGATTTTGGGTGTTGGCTCTCTTCTGCTGAGATGGCAGCAGCACAGGGAGGGATGGGGAAGTAGCTCCTTGGCTTCAGTTTTTAGCTCCTTTGCTTCTGCTTGCTGCTGTTTTCTGCTGTGCTTTTTCTGCAAAAAAAATGTAAGGTAACTGGGTCTGGTGCTGTTCAGTATCTTCATCAATAACACTGATGAGGAGACAGAGTGTCTGCTCAGCAAGTTTGCTGATGACACG
>WBNM01024486.1:22572-35313 GCA_013399055.1 Ramphastos sulfuratus | reverse complement strand
TTCCCAGAGAGGTTGTGGAGTCTCCTTCTCTGGAGACTTTTAAGGCCTGTCTGGATGCATTCCTCTGTGACCTGAGCTAGATTGCATGGTCCTGCTCTGGCAGGGGGGTTGCACTCAATGATCTCTTTGGGTTCCTTCCAACCCCTAACATCCTGTGATCCTGTGTGAACTGTATTTGTATTGTGATATCTGATTTGCTCAGTAAACTCTCTTCTCAATCTGGAGGTTTTAGAGTGTTGTTTTTTCCTCACTTCTGTATTGGGGGAGGCAGACAGGCTAACCTGCTGGTTTGGTTTAAACCATTACAGGAAAACTTACATGCATATGTTTCATTAAACAAAGAGATAAATTGGGATATTTTTCTAAATTGCCAAGTATTTGGAGTTGAAAAAGTTTAATGCTTCTTGGAGTCTGCACATGAAGCTCAAGAGGCTGACAGACTGCATGATATCTCATGGCACTTCCATTTAATATCCTGAGCAAATAATAGATTATCAAACATGTGGGATGAGATTTTTAATCATAGAAGCATGGAATCATAGAATTGTCAGGGCTGGAAGGGATCTCAAGAATCATCTAGTTCCACCCCCATGCCATGGGCAGGGACACCTCACACTAGATCAGGTTGCTCAGAGCCACATCCAGCCTGGCTTTCAAGACCTTCAGGGATGGGGCTTCCATCACCTCCCTGGGCAACCTGTGCCAGTGTCTCACCACCGTCATGGTGAAGAATTTCTTCCTAACATCCAATCTGAATCTACCCACTTCTAGCTTTGCTCCATTCCCCCTAGCCCTACCACTACCTGACATCCTAAAAAGTCCATTGTGAACTTTCCTGCAGGCTGCCTTAAAGTGACAGTGCCAAGTACTCACCTCTGTGTGCACTTCACAAGGGATATGATTCTGCAGCAGCCTTGCCTATGCAGCTTTACACATGAGTAAATGTTGCAGAAATTGTTGCCTTTAGCCTGTGAGTACTCTGCCTCTGTTTCTATTACCTCACAATATGATAGCTGTCACATCTGCACTTATCTCAGTTTCATGACCTCTTTAGACATGGAAATGCTTTGTCAGATATCATTTTTCATTGGAAAGAGTTTCTAGATAGAATCAAATTCAAGCAAGCACAAAGCCAGCCTGCTGAGAAGGGGCTAACACAAAAAGAGGAAAAGAAGCATTACTTTAAAAGTACATTGTCAACACAATATCCAGTAAGTCTAGGATGTTAGAAAATCTCTCCCAGTTAGCAGACAATTGAACAATTATTTTTCAAGGACTGACAAACTACCAAACTGCAGGATATTCTGCAAGAAAAAAATCAGCACATAACCTGAGGATAACGCATGAAAAAGTGTCTGTAAGTGAACAGTCTGACAGACTACAGCAGAATAAATACCAAGGGAAAATGAAAAATTTCTGAATCAGAACTTACTGAAAAGACAAGAAGTAAACATGACACTAAAGCACTACATCATGCACCCATCTGAATCCAGACACACTGTCTATTTGGGGTCCTGAGTGGAAGCTAGGTTTTGATGAGTCTTCCAAAAGAAGCAATTACTTTAAAAATGAAAGCATTGTTTTTGCATCTGAATTTGCTGACTTCTAAGACTGAATTCTGACTCCCACAGCATCATCCTGTAGAGGAGGTTGCCCTTTGTTCCCTTCATGATAAACTGTATCTATTGCAGCAGATTATGGTTGGACTCAATGATCTTGAAGGTCATTTCTAACCTTAAGGATTCTATCATTCTACATTGCAAAATAATATTTTTGTATACAGTTTTCCTATCCTAGCTACAAGACCAGTTCAGTTTATAGGTTTTGTGAAAGCATTTAGGAGCACTTTATCAGCCAAGTCAATATGCAAAGTCTGGCATCCATGCCTGAGGCACTTCCACTCTTTCTTGGGCAATAGCAGACAATGAGCCAGAGAAAAGGTCCAGGTTTAAAATAGCAGTGGCAACACAGAGNTACACCCCAGAATGGCATTGGCCTTCCTGGCCACAAGAACAAACTGCTGGCTCATGACCATCCTTCCATCCATCAGGACTTCAATTCTCTCTCCACTTCACTGCTCTCCAGCAGGTCAGTCCCCAACTTATAGTGATACCTGAGGTTGTTCTTTCCCAGGTGCATGACTTGCCCCTGCTGAACTTCATTAAATTTCTCCCTGTTCAACTCTCCAGCCTAAGTCTCTCTGAATGGCAGCAGAACTCTCTGGCGTAGCAACCACTCCACCCAGCTTGGTCTTGTCAGCAAACTTGTCAGGAGATATGGAAAAGTTATGCCTGGTAAAACTAAGGGAAAAGCATCCTCTGGTAGCTCCTTTAACATCAATCCATTCAAGTGCTTTATTAATCATGACAGCATCTCTTGCACTATTTTGGGCACGGTATTAATGACTAAAATCTAGAATGCCATGTAGTAAAAAGAGTGAGACTTGTTTATGGGATAGTACACATTTCTATGCAAGGTCATAGAATTATAGAATGCTAGGGGTTATCACTGAGTCCAAACCCCCTGCAAAGCAGAAACTCCTAGGGCAGGTTACACAAGAATGTGTCCAGGCAGGTTTTGAAGACCTCTAGAAGAGACTCCACAGCTTCTCTGGGCAGCCTGTTCCATCACTCTCACAGTAAAAGGGTTTTTTCTCATATTGAAGTAGAATTTCCTGTGATTTAGTTTATATTTATTGCCTCTCACTCTATCACTGGGTATCACTGAATAAAGACTGTCTCCATCCTCCTGACATCCACCCTTCAGATATCTTTAGACATTGATAAGGTTCCATCTCAGCCTTCTCTTCTCCTCCTTAATTTTCTCTTTAGATCTGCATGACGTCCAGGAATTTTCATGTTAACCTGAGAAGGACAGAAAAGGTGAGCAAGCGAAAGAAAGGAAGCATATTTTAAAACTCCAGCAGCTCCAAAACTTGATTGATAAACAATAATCTTTCCAACATATATCAATTTGGATCAAACTACTGAAATCTCATTGTTAGGAGCATTGAAAAGTGAAAAGCCGTGGCTCAAAACATTACCTTTTTAGGACTATTTCTCCTAGCTTGTGTCTTAAGTGTTCCAAATCACATCCTTTTTTTTAAATTATGTTTTTAAACAAACTTTCTGCAAGTGAAAAGATTCTTAATAGCTCTGTCAGTTCAGTGCTAGCTTGAGAGTTTGTCACCTTCAGTGATAAGGATGAATATGAAAACAGGGAGCTCACTATGGGCTACTTCTGCCTGTTAGCAAGATTTGTGAGCTTGAGAAGGGTTCCTAAGAGCATTAGGGATATGTGAGAGAAGAAGGACAGGGGATTAGCCAGAGAGAATGCATGGCTACGTTTTGTCAAGAAATGAAGTAGATGATTCTGAAGAAGACTGCGGAGTTAGGTTTAATTCTGACAGAGAAGGGCAGAAGCAGGAGTTTAAGAAGTGAGTCACTTTTCCCCCCCTTCTATCCCAGCTGATAAACCAAATAAATGAGCAGCTTAAAAATTAAAACACACTGCCAAGGACCTGAACTGGGAACAACTTGTAGTCTTTATATAAATCTTCTTAAGACCTTAGCAGAGAGTCGAACTTAAAAGGCTGGAATTATAAAGTATGAGATTTATTTCCCCCCCCATACTTGGATCCTGAGCTGCCTCAGGCCCAAAAGACTTAACTGTTCAAGGAGAGTGTTGGGCAAGGGGAAAGGTATGAAAATGATCATAATATCCAGTGTACTTTAAAAAACAAGTAATTGAATTGTTCAACATACTGGAAGTAACAAACATGCCTTAAGTTTTAGTGAGCTTGGATGTTTATTAGTTCTTGAGTTAGACATTTGTCATCTATACCTTGTTTTTGCCTTCTGTAATACTGCTACATCAATTCTGTGACGGTACACTCAAAGGCAGAAAGATGAAAGAAAGAAGAGCTCTTTTTTGATACAAAATCAGCAAACTCAGTGTGGAAGTCAAAATTATTTCTAGCATAACTACCTTCAAATAATTCTTACTCCTTGACATTACGAAGGTAAGCTGTGCTTTGACAGACCAACTTATTGTAAAGGAATAAACACTCCATTATAGATGTAAGGTAGAACAGCCCCCATCTACTCTGACACCTCTTGGGAGTATGCCCAGAAACCAACACTCACAGAATAGCTTTCTCAAAGCTCATTAAATGGGTACAGAATTTAGTCCATGTTCAATAATGATCTTTACAATTAATCACCTATGTGTTTACCAAAATCTAGAAGCTGCTTTTATCTAATGAAATCACTCAACATCTCTATGTATGTATGAAAAAGAGAACGAAGTACCTTCCATTATTAACAGAAAGTCCAACTTACAGAAGAGTTGTTTGTATTCCCAAAGGTTTGTCCTATTTGAAACTTGACTCTGGAGATTTAACTTTGGAAAGAGTGCTGGACATGCTCTGTGACCCTTACATGCCAAATGATTGAGGCCTGGGAGCTTATGAAAGTAACTGTTCTTGCCTCATCTCTCAAAAGCATGTTCTGAACCTTGTTGAGGTGAAAATATTACTTGAGTGTTTTTCAGGGGACTCACCAACATCAGAAGAAAGGAAGGGGGGAAAAAGGCTCTGGCTTTGCAGGGCTCTTCTGAACGCTCTCTCCAGCTCCAAAAGGTTTCAGACTTCAAGCGATGCAGAACTAGAGATTTCTAGATAAAAATATAATGAAGAAGCCTGCCAAATCAGTAAGATTCATGAAAATCACATTCCTTTCTAGATAAGTAATGAACATTTTAAAAACAAACAAACAAACAAACAAAAAACCCTCAAAAACAACTTAGCTGTTGAACAGGCAGTCCTAATCACATAAAGACTTCAGAGGCTCAGGCCTCCTGCAAGAAAGACTTACATGCTCCCCACATTTTATCTGCAGTACCATGAAGGAAGGGGCCATGGTGGTGTTTAAAGCAATCATTACAAACAATTAGCAAAACTTCACATTGCATAGCACTGGTCTTTGTGGTGGTGCCTCTTACATTCTATACTGTCACTAAGAAAACCGAGCTATCCCGTAGAACAGAAACAGTGGGACATGAGAACAAGCTCTCAAAAAACAGTTTCCAACTTCGTCATTGGAAGTTACATTTCTGTGTCTATAAAAGAGCTCTCTCTTATGCTACTAAATTCTTCAGTCCTAGTTCAGTAATATGGTGAAGAAAGTGATGCAGAAGCCTGAAACTGACAGCTATTTGAATGCTTCTGGCTGAGAATATTGCCTTCAATAATACATTTCATGCTCATGTGTTGCTGACCTGTGATCCATTCTTCTGACTTTCACTGACTAGTATTTTCCTGTCTACCTATTTGCCAGATTTAACAAATTATTATTGGAATCTTGGGAAGTCTTTGCTACGGTACTGTTGATGCAGTAATACAAACACTATTAATGGATTTCATTTTTTAAAATAATATTTAATGAATAAACATTGCACTGTCCATTAATTCGTAGTGCAAAACAATATGCTAACACAGACAATGCTAAGAGAGTGAAAGAAGATGAAGGTTCTTCTATTGTAAAGAAATTAGAAACTGTTGTACCATATTTGGCTTAGTTCCTCTGTCCTTTCTCTGTTTTGTATTTGTTTTAATTACCATTAGTCAACCATACTCATAGCTCAATGTAACCTACACTCTTCATCTATCTATTTGCAAGAGATGGAGGCAATATAGCATGTTTTAAAAACAAGTTTTACATCAAAACACCTGGATGTTAGGAGGTAGTTCTTTCCAGTGAGGCTGGTGAGACACTGGAACAGTTTGCCCAGGGAGGCTGTGGATGCTCCCTCCCTGAAGGTGTTCAAGGCCAGGCTGGACAAGCCCTTGACTGACCTGTACTAGTGGGAGGTGTCCCTACCTATGGCAGAGGGTTGGAACTGGATGATCCTTGAGGTCCCTTCCAACCTTACCATTCTATGATTCTAAAAAGAAGAGGCAGGGATGGAACTGCTGCTTTGACTATAAGACAGTGAGGAAGTAAAAAAAGGGCATCAGAAATTAAATTACTCTGAGGTTTCAAGTCAGATTTCTTCCTAAACTCCCGGAAATCCACTCCAGACCTGCCACTGCACTTGTCAGAAGTGGCCTAATACTTTCTAGGTCTCTTTTACTAAGGTTAATTCTGTATGAGCATTAGGGCCATTACAGGAATGCACTGTTAACAATCAAAAGCTCACAGTGAAGGAAAAACTAACCTACTAAAAATTCTCTTGAAGCATTACTCCTGTGTGGCATTATTTTTACCTTTGGCTCTCTGAAGCTTCAAGAAGCACCATCTGTGAAAACCATAAACAGAGCAGAGAAATAAAACTGTATATGGAAAACAAAGCCCTCTTCTGTAGTTGTGCATGTCTTCAAACAGGCTCTGTGATGTTTTCAGCTTCCTCTTGATGTAATTTCCATATTAATTCCACGCAACAACTGACTGCTCAGCAGAGCTCACAGTCATTCATCTGCTACCTCTTACTTTTATCACTTTTTAGAAATAAGAACTTTTTTTTTCTTTTTTTTTTTTTTCTTCAAGGAGTCATAACCCATCAGAGCAGTTGATAGCCTGTGCTTGCCATTTTTTGGATGCATGCTTTCCCTCACTTTTGGAGAAAGGTCCTTTCTCAGATAAAGCAGAAGTATATGGCATACTGCTTATATTTATTGACTTTGATGATGTGTATACTTAGAGGTAATATTTAATGAATTACAATTACCAGGTATGTTTCTTACATCCAAGGCAAATAATAGAGAAGCAGTCAGAATAAAATGCTTCCTTTATGTTAAGAATAGAAAACTTGTAGTCAGCTGGCTGTTGCTCACTGATCTGTGATAATTTTACTGGCATATATAGTGATATTTTTGCCTCCAATGGTTATTGCTGAATGCCACATTAAATTGCTGTGTCTAACTATAGATAGTCTAGAAATGCCCCAAAGCCTGCTGTGTACACCACTCCAGACCCTCACACTGCTATTCACTGAAAGCTACATTCAACTCAAAAGGTCAATCTGATCCACTCTTTTTCTTCCATTGCCCTTTATAATACTCTGTTACTTTCTTAGTCTACTGATTGTTTTCTTGACATGCTTTATTCCTCACCCTAGCTTGTTTGTTATTTTCTGACATTCTTTTCTCAGCCGTATTGCCTGGTGTTACATGGAGCAGCAGCACTTTGGTAGTATGCTTTATGCTTTTTTTCAGTAGAGATTTGGAGATATTTTTACTGTTCTTTCCCCATCCTCTTCTTTCCTCCTCCACTGACCCATCACTGATTTCAATCTGAGAAGTCAGTCTGTAAGATAGCAAGATCTCCCATATTCTCTTCTTGAATCCTGTCTGAAACAGCAAGCACAAGTGTAATGTTTGGGAAAGTGTGTCATAACCCCATTTTTCTCAGATTCTTTTTCTTTTATCTTCACCATTTACAGAAGTCTGAGACATGCTCTAAGCTAACATTGCCACGGTGTTGTCTCAGAATGAGTCTGGCATCCTTTCAAGGAGGTCTGTAGGTAGCTCTTTCCCTGAACTTGAAGATGTACCACTGACAGCAATGTGCCCTTGTGGCCAAAAGAGCCAATGTCATCCTGGGGTGTGTCGGGGAGGGGTAATTAGGTACTGCGAGATGATATTATAAAAATATTAATATATAATTTATTAATATTAAATAATCGGAACTCGCACCACCCCCTACCACCATTTAATAATAATAGTAACAGGCTCTTTGCAACGTTAGGAAACTATATACAGGTTATAACAGGATCTGGAAATAACTATTAAATATATACATTAACAGAACTCGAACCAAACTGGAAAAGAGAAGGTTTGTGGTCAATATACCACCTGCGGCCAGTACGCCGCTTGTTCACTAGATGGACCNCCCCTCTACTCTACCCTGGTGAAACCACACCTGGAATATTGTGTCAAATTTTGGGCCCCACAGTTCAGGAGAGACAGGGACCTGTTGGAAAGAGTCCAGCAGAGAGCCACGAGGATGACTGAGGGACTTGAGCATCTCCCGTATTAAGAGAGACTGAGAGCCCTGGGGCTGTTTAGTCTGGGGAAGAGAAGACTGAGAGGAGATCTGATCGATGTCTGTAAATATCTGAGGAGTAGATGTCAGGTGGATGGAGTCAATCTCTTTTCAGTGGTCAGCAGCAATAAGACAAGGGGCAAGAGCTACAAACTGGAGCATAGAAGGTTTCACCTTAACAGGAGGAGAAACTTCTTTACAATGAGGGTGATGGAGCACTGGAACAGGCTGCCCGGAGATGTTGTGGAATCTCCTTCTCTGGAGACTTTCAAAACCTGCCTGGATACATTTCTGTGTGAACTACCCTGTTTTGGCAGGGAGGCCAGACTTGATCTCTGGAGGTCCCTTCCAACCTCTAAAGTTCTGCGATTCTGTGATTCTCCTCCCTCATGGCCATTTCAAATGAGCAGAGAGGAGCAATTCAAACATCAAACAGATTTCATTGAGTATTTTTTTTTTTTTCATCTGCCTGTTAATGCACTGTGCCTGGATAAACGCTGATATACTTAGCACTGATACATTCTGATGCTGCCATTATAATCTCATGTATGTCACAAACAAAGAGCTCACAGATGAGAATACAGGGATTAGCTGAGCATATGGATTTGTTTTTTTTTCTTTTTTGTTGCAGATGGTTAATCCTCCTGAAGATGGTTCTGAATTTTCTTCAGTGGATCCTTCTCACCTATACTTCACCAACACACCTTCTCACAAAAATGTTGTTTGGATTTCCTCCCCTAGAATCATTTTAAAAAATCATATTTTTTTGTTGTAACTATTTATCAAAATAGGTGGCAATATATTGGTAATAAATTAAGTTTTCAAAAGTTGTGGTAAACAATTTAATTTCATGACAAAACCTTGAGATGTTCAATCTTTTTTTCTTTTTCCCTGAAAACAAGGAATGTTTAACTTAATGGTTTTGATAAAAATATAATGTAATAGAAAAAGCCTCTAGGTTGCAGTGCTTGTTAAAATATGTCAAAATAAAAATCTAGCAAAGACAAGATAATAACCAAACTTTGCTGTATAATGTTATCTATTCCCTTATGGGTTCTGCATTAAAATAGCTACCTATTTCTGTTATTCAATCTAATTATGGCAATAGCTACCTAGGAAATGCTTTGTTTCTTTTTTCACTGAGTAAATTGTTATGGAAAGAAATTGTTTGCTATCAGCAGCATTTCTGTCCTCAATGCTGTTTTATATTCTTGTCTGCAAATAGAATTTAGAACTGAAATAAAGTAAGGATGCCTTGCCACGAAAAAAAAAAAACATGCACTAATCTGTGAACTGGTATTTTAACATTTGACTTTCACTCTTCTAAATTTTGACTTTTGTGTTTTAACATTAGCTGTCTTACCTGACTACAGGGATCTCAGGCTTAGCCAGAAGAGAGAATGGCTTCAACAGAATCTGGCTGTTAGAACTTCTTTTTTTTTTTTTTTTTTTTAAAAAAAGGGTTTGCAAAAAGGGGAAAATGCATTTTTCATATTAATGAAAGCAAAGATTTAAAAATTCTGAGGCTATAAACATCACTTTGAAAGTTGCTGGTGAGGAAGGCAATAGTCACAAAGCTCCTCCCTGCATTTTTATTTCTGAGAAGATAAGCAAGAGTGAAACACTGCAAATACTGCAGGCTTTTGCTGATTTTCACTCATGTCAGGAATGATGATAATTTTTCATCAGCTCTCTCAGCTTTTTTGCACTTCGTTATTATCACAGAATGCAATTGCCAGAGGTGACTAGCAGTGGATGTGCTCCCACCTGTCTTTGCCTCAGTTCCTCTCCCATTTGCTTGTCTGTTTTTGAAAGCATTTTGGCTGGTCTGGGTATAAGTACTCAGTTTAAGAAGTTCCTGAATCACCCACCTATGAAGAGTAAACTCCAGAGAAGAGGCACTCACTCTGATTTTGCTGCAGTCCCTCCTGGGTTAAGCAGCTGTGTTCAATAGGCACTGCATTTCCCCAGAGAGTAGAATGCAAGCTGCTCTCAGAGGCTTTCTAGACCCATTTAAGATTCTACATAAAGATAAAATAGAAATTGTGGCAGATGTCTCTATACAGTATCAAGAATTTGGGTTGGTTTTATCATGTTCACATTGAGAACATAACTTTATCTGTATTGGAGCCCGCAGCAAGAGACAAAACAAGACAGAAACTTTACAGATAGACTGTTGGAAGAAAATGAGAAAATGCATGGAAAAGAGAAGTGTTCGCTTGATAGGTTATGGTGAAATGAAATGTAAAACTTGATCATATGTACAAATAGCCTTGAAAAGGGATGACTGATGGAAGTCTCTTCTTCCTTGAGGCATTCAGTATAAAAGGTTGAACTGCTTTATACATGTAATTTTGGAGACTGCAAGTTTACAGAAGTGAAAGCAAATCAAACAAATATAAGCAAGGGGGGAAAAAAGACATTATTGAATTACTTATTATTACTTTCTCAGAATCTTTTAACTTGCCTGACCACATAACATTGCGATGCCAGAGATGAAAATGTTTTCAATAAGTTTTAAAGTACTTTGATTCACAAGGCATGAATGGAAGAGTGTACTAGATGAAGGGGACAGGGAGCAGGAGGTATTGCAGGGATGGCCTCTGTCAGACCAGGGGCTGCTTCATGCTGGCCAGTCAGCTTCAGTCAGACTCAAAGTGGGAGGAAACACATTTTACTTCTCATGGCAATATAATTAGGGTGATAAAAGCCTGCTAATGAATTTATGACTTAACAGGGAGACACAAAAAGGACATATCTGCAAAAGGTACCCAGGTTCACAGGATCACAGGATCTTAGGAGTTGAAAGGGATTCGAGGAGATCATCAAGTCCAACCTCCCTGCCAGAGCAGGACCATACAATCTAGCTCAGGTCACAAAGGAATGCATCCAGACAGGCCTTGAAAATCTCCAGAGAAGGGGACTCCACAACGTCTCTGAGGAGCCGGTTCCAGTGCTCTGTGACCCTTAGAGTAAAGAAGTTCCCCCTTGTGTTGAGGTGGAACCTCCTGTGTTGCAGCTTATATCCATTGCTCCTTGTCCTATCCCAGGGAGCAAGTGAGAAGAGCCTGTCCCCCCTCTCCTGACACCCAGCCCTCAGAAATTTATAAACATTTATTAAATCCCCTCTCAGTCTTCTCTTTTCCAGACTAAAAAGCCCGAAGTTTGTGATACAGGTTTTGGGTGATCTTTAAGCGACAGTGCCCAGCACAAGGTGTGGCTGTGGCTCTGTACCTGTTCTTGCAGCTTTTCATTTGGAAATAGAAACAAAATGTTTATCCTTAATTCTAACAATCTAATTTTCTTCCTTTGTGGTTTTTTGTTTATAACTCAAATCTAATCGAGTGAAAAAATGGTATTTAAAAAGTGGGCATCTCATTATTTAGTTCAAATCGCTGCTTTTTTACCTCGCTGCGGGACCTTTCACAAAATGAATGCTGCACATTAACAGCTATGTATAGAAATTTCTAACTACCTAGAGAAGACTGAAGAACTGTGCCTGCATGTAGTTACAGGCTTTGTCTTGCTCTGAGCCTCATGTGAAGCAGCTGCTTTTCAGTCTTTCACTCACACAGGTTTCCTTCCTATGGAAACCCAGACAGAATAGTTGATAATGCTTTCTGTGTGCCCTGATCTTGTTCCAGTGCAGAGGCAGCATCTTATGAGGACGTGGAAGCTCCCAAGCGCTTTCTCACCACTCTGGGTATTGCCTTGGGTGTCTAAGTGCTGCACATAAGTGCTGAGACCTTGAATTTTATTTGGTATTTTATGGAAAGCAATTGTACAGAGCAAAGGATGAGCTTAATGTGCTCCTGGTAGCAGTGCTGCCAAGGAGACTGTGGTTGCACTCTCTATTAGCTGGAATTTCCCAAGTATTCTGCTGCTTGGGATTAAAAAACCAAAACCAAAACAAGGCCTCAGAGAAATAATAACCTATTTAGGAGATGTGTACACAGGTACAGAGCAGCCAGAAGATTTGGTCAAAAAGAAATTATATTTTTTGAATAAGTGTGATTTTTTTTTTCTGATGAAGCTTCATCCTTTTAAATTTAACCTCATATTATTTGACTTAAAAAAAATAAATTAGTGACTAAATTCGTTATGTCTTCTCTCTACCATTTCAAATCATTTGTAGTTAAATCTTTAGAAACATCAGAAAAAGTCTGAAATGTCTAATTAAATACACAGGTAAGATTATGGGTGGTTGTTTTCATGAAAGTGATGTCATTGCTACCCGTCTAATTGTTTGCAAATTGCAAATGGAAATACACTGGCCAGAAGGATCACAAGGAATCAGGAATGAATTTCAGAGATGTTGAATGACAGCATTTCAGAGTGAGATATATTAGGTAATTTCTCATTTTCACTATTGTTTTCACAAATTCTTTTCATTCACAGAAACATACAGGTTGGAAAACACCCCCAGGATCACCAAGCCCAACTGTTATCCCTACTCTACAAAATTCACCCTTAAACCATATCCTCAAGTACCACATCCAAACAACTTAAACACATAGAATCATAGAATCATAGAATGGTAAGGTTGGAAGGAGACCTCAAGGATCATCTAGTTCCAACCCCCTGCCATAGGCAGGGACACCTCCCACTAGTACAGGTTACTCAAGGCCTCATCCAACCTGGCCTTGAACACCTCCAGGGAGGGAGCAGCCACAACCTCCCTGGGCAACCTGTTCCAGTG
>WBNM01024486.1:0-15598 GCA_013399055.1 Ramphastos sulfuratus | reverse complement strand
CCATAGGCTTGCTTTATCCTTTTTTGGGCAGATCACGGGCCCTGCACAAGGCAATCATGAGCCCCCTAGCAACCACAGGTGATGGACAGACCCCGGACCCCAGACTTAGTGGCGCCAGGTCCTTTGTCCCTTTTCCCGCGGTTGCTCTCTCCCCAAAACAGCAGAAAAACATGTCTGCACAAGCCAGGACATGTACAAGCCCAAGAGGCCTGTTTAGGCCTACCACGACACTAATCTTCCCCTGGCTGTAAAACTTTGGTCAGTCAACTCCAGTTTCTTATTTCGGTCAGCACAGCTGAGGATGAAAAGGGGAACACAAAGAGGAATTCATGAAGTATGCTCTGGAAATGGTTAACGTTGAAGGCTACTCAGACTTCAGCTAGATCAGAAAATCCTTGGCCAAAAGGCATAGCATAATATAGTAGTTCTCTGGTATATGCAAGTTTTTCTGGTTTGGGTTTTAAAGTAGGGTGTATGTTTTCTTTCTGTTCCCTGAAGAATAGCATGCTTTCGAGCAGTGTAAGAGATCATCACTCCTAAAATACATCACATTGAAACTGTTGTGCTGAAGCAGTTGTACTGAATCTGAAATCTGTAATAAACAGACTTAGTTTGATGACATTTAAAGAAAGATAGAGATAGTGTGTCTTTCTTCAGGCTTTTTGGGAAAAGAGGATTTCTAATGGCCTCCCAGGATGCTTGTTTGAGGAAAGATCGCATTTAAGCCAGGTATGCCAAACATTTTACACAACTGAGACAGGCTTACAAATACTTCAATTATCAGTCAAAAGAATGGGAATTTATACTCTGCAGCCTGTCAAATAATTGACCTTTACTGCAGAAGCTGATATTGAAGGAATGGAGAAAAAATAACTAATAGTTGTTGTAAGTGATTTCTCCAGGTAACACTTCTTATACTTCACGAGTCCTTGGGGAAACCAATAAACTGATTTTTTTCCATCCACTTCCACCCTGGCAGTGTCAGGTGCCTACACCAGAACTTGCCACCTCTCCTGCCAAAGCAGGCCATGTGGTTTGTCTATGAATCCACAGAAAGTCCTCTTCTATGTGTCTTTATGCACACCCAGAGTCTTTGTTCTGCAGTCCTATTTGCATGCATTCATGTCACATAGCTGGATATATGATTTTAACTTGGCCAGATGCAAATCTCTGTGTTTCAGTTCACAGTGTAATCCTTGACTTTCATGTGCAGGTCACCATACTATGTTAGTCTTGTCAAACAAGCTGGCAAGGCATCTGAGACCCTGGAGCCTTATCACAGTGCCACATCCAGGGTAGCTCAAAAAAAAGCTTTCAGACTCTGAGCAACCAGAATAACTCAGATAGCCTCAAGCCTGCTTCCCACCGTCTTGCTGGGACAGCTGTCATAGAGAGGATGTGTCACATCAGCCAGTCCTTCCCCAGCCTACCTGGAGCCATGGCTTCACTTGTAGTTCAGCTTGGGGTGAGTGCCTTGCTGAGAGTTTTAAAGATGCAGACCAATGTGTCCCAGAAAAAACTCCGTTTCTGCTGAGGGCCATCAAATTGTTGCCATTAAGTTCCATTGATGTTTTGGAATACTTAAAAAAGATCGTATTTAAGGTGTGACAACACCTTAACCTTTTGGTTAAGTATAAGAATTGCTTGGTTAAGTCAAAAAACCACTTCTTGCCATAGATTTTGTGCTAATTCACCAGTTTCCCACATTCTATGAGCACACCTGGCCGGGTCATCAATGTCACTACTCTGAAACAAAGGATTTTTTTTTTTCTTCCCAGAGTGATTGAAACATTACCACAAGACGTAATTTTTGCTCCCGAGAATTTCTATGTATACTTATGTGAAACCCTTGTCCAGTGGGTATGCAACCCTGCCAGCTCGTGCATATCCACCAGCCCCCGCGGCTAGGACCACTGAAAGGAATGGGCTCATTTTCGTGCCGCTCTGAGTCGCATAAGGTCGCTGTGTCCTCGGGAAAAGTCGAACTCGCCTGGCAGTGGCGGAGCGCTGCGAGCGCCATTCCCTATTCGCACCTAACAAGAAATCTCACCCAGACAGTGAGACAACCCCTGCCTGCCTACGCCACCGGGTTGCCTCCCTCCGCTCCGGTAAAGCCGCCGAAAAGTCGCCTCTGGCACGGAAGCGGAAGAACAGCCCCCGCCCGTCCCGGCCCCAGGCAGCGTCCTGCCTGCGCCGCTGAGTGCGCTGCTCCCGCCAGGGGGCGCAAGAAACAAACGACAGTCGTTGTCCTGCGCTGCCTGCGGGGCGGCTCGGGGCTTCGTTCTGCCCAAGCCTAGCTCCTGCCTCTCAGCACTGAGATTCACCACAGTGACNTGGGTGGTTAGCTGAAAGAGGCTCAGGGGAGACCTTATTGCTCTCTACAACTACCTGGAAGGAGGTTGTAGCTGGGTGGGGATTGGTCTCTTCTCCCAGGCAACCAGCAACAGAAGGAGAGGACACAGTCTCAAGTTGTGCCAGAGGAGGTATAGGCTGGATGTTAGGAGGAAGTTCTTCACAGAGAGAGTGAATGGCATTGGAATGGACTGCCCAGGGAGGTGATGGAGTTGCCGTCTCTGGAGGTGTTCAAGAAAAGACTGAATGAGGCACTTAGTGCTCAGCTGATTGGCTAGGGCTGAGTGATAGGTTGGACTGAATGATCTTGGAGGTCTCTTCCAACCTGGTTGACTATGATTCTGTGATTCTATGATGAGGCGAGAGGGGAGGGCATTTCCTTCTCATTGAGATGACTGCAAAAGCAGCTGAAATTCTCCACTCTTTTTGCATTAGTGGGGGAAAAAAAAAAGAAAAAAGGGGGGGAAAAAAAAGGGGAAAAA
The DNA here is from genome assembly GCA_013399055.1 of Ramphastos sulfuratus. NCBI lineage: Eukaryota > Metazoa > Chordata > Aves > Piciformes > Ramphastidae > Ramphastos > Ramphastos sulfuratus. Next base: position 12,764 of record WBNM01024486.1, on the reverse strand, counting down.
AAAAAAGCTTAGGAAAGTGACTTGTATACACAGGAGCATAAAATTCACATTAACATCTCATTAAGCCTAAATGCACTTGGAGACTGATCCAAAGGCCACCCAACTCAATGGGAGACTTTCCATTGCCTTGAAATGGGATTTGGATCATACTGTTAGTGATTGGCAAAAGCTCAGATTAACAAAACAAAACAAGACAAAACAAAATCCTGATGTTTTCCATTCTTTGTCTGGGAAATCCCTTTTATGGCTGATCAAATGTAATCACAGCAGCCATCTCTGTGGTGAAAGCCTCCTGTTAGGCTCACTACCAGGTAGCCAAAGTACAAACACAAGCACTGCTATTTTACAAAGATTGGAATGGAAACCTCATTTTTGATCATAGCAAATTATCTGTAATAGTAGAGGTAAAGCTGAAATGACCAGAGGTTAATATAAATGCTATGTAAATACTATTTAAGGTGAGGTAGAGATAAAACCAACTGAAATCTATCTCAGGAAAAGCATATGCCTGCTACAATAATATTTTACATAAGTCTTCTGTCCTAACATGTGGTAACTAAACCAAACTAAACAAGCTAAAGTAGGCTTTGTTTTTATGTGTGGAGATGGAAAGTAGTACATTAAAAAAAAAAAAACAAAAAAAAACAACTAATCAACTGCCTTGGGCAGCTTCGTATTCCTTGGTTTTCATTTATTTTTAAAAAAACCTTGCTTTTAACAGAGGCAGTCTCAAGTAGAGGCTCCAGTTCCAACTCGTTTTTTTTTTTTTTTCAGCTGCCTTATCTAGGACTATGTCACTAAGATGATGGCCTTGATGGCCTAGAATTTCCTGTGTATGTATAAAAAACAAATGAAGGAAGTGACAAACTCCTTACCTTTTTTCCCCAAGTATTTTAAATTTGAAGTAGACATGTTCGAGTTTGGATGAGTAGAATATTACTGAGGATTTGAAAAACTTTCATAGTTTTCCTTCTGCTGTAAGGCTTTAAATGTCTTTTTTTCTCTTTGTTATAGCCAATACTCCCTCCGTGGTTTTTTTGTTTTGTTTTGTTTGTTTGTTGTGTTGGTTGGGGGTTTTTTGTTTGGTTACTCGGTTTTATTTTGTTTTATTTTGTTTTCTTTTTCCAGCGTGTTCAACATCTCCTTCCTGGTTCTCAGTCCAAACAGTGGGATGAGAGACTCTGGCTTCAGGTATCTTCATGTCTCTGGCAAACTGCCTTCTTATCCCTCATGTCCTTTAGTAGCTGAACGGAAAACTTCAGTTTGAACTATTTCGTAATTTTTGAGTGGTAGAACACCCAGGATCTAAGATGAGGCACTTACGTTCTTGTAGGAGTTTCAACTCTCAAAATATTGCCAGCATTCAAATACCACCAAAGGAGGAAGGAAAGTGTAGATATTGCCCAAATTTTTTAAAAAATCATCTAATCACTACATGCAATAGTTTTGTCAGGCCTTAACTTTAACATGTGTAAAAGCTAACTGTCTGAGGAGAACTCCTGACAAGACTAATGTAGCTGATTCTCTTCCTGGTAGCAATGATTCAATTTCTGCTTTTATCCTCTTGTCTCCCTCTAGCCTTCATTTCCTTTCTTCTTCTTTTTGATATTCTAGATGTCTATAGTCTTGCTGCCTTACCTCTCTCTCTTTGGTTGCTCGCCTTCGTAAAGAATGAAAGCATCTTGTGGCAAGAGGCAATATGTACTGAAACATTTATTAAAACACTATCCAGTGTCTATTAAAATACTGTTCGCTCATCTGCAGCATCACTTCATCCCAATAGAGGTCAGAAATCTGACTCCCAGAAACTGCTAATCTTACACAATGTCCCCACATGTTCAAGTAGAAAAGTGATGCAGGGTTAAAAGATCAAACTGGCATCTGTCCTTGGGATTTATTTTCACCTGTCTTTCTGTTTCTGATTACACAGCACCTCAGCTTTTTACAGATAATCTCATCACTCTTCTTGAGTCAGAGGGAGTGTGCCATCAATTACAGCAAGAGCAAAATGTTTTGCAAATATTTGTTCCTTCTGCTTCCTTCTCCACTTCCCTCCTGATTTGCATTAAACCCAACTATCAGAAACATTATGTCGATAATGAATGAACCATTAGTAGTGGTGTTATAACCCAGGAAATGTATCAGCTTTGGAAAACCAAGTGGGAAGCAACTCTAAGGCACCTCTTCAAACCACAGCCTCCACATTGCTTTCTTACTGCAGCTACAGAAGCAGTGCAACCCACTGGCTGCTACATCAGCACCAAATCACTGCCACGATTGCCACTAGCCAGGTACTTGCTGGAAGGAAGCAGAGGATAAGCAGAGATGTTGCTGCTTTGGTTTGTCCCCACTCAGGGAGGCCCAAAGTTTAAGTGAAGATTTCTGTGGAGAACACCTGTGGATTTAGGTGCTGAGCGCTCATGTGGAAAGCTGAAGTCCTCTTCTTTTTGGATCAGTGCATTAATTAGAAACCAGCTAAGCTCCATGGTGTGTTTGGAAACCAGTTCTTGCATTGCTTTATTTTCCATTAATCTGCAAGAAGCTTAACTTGGCTGTTAAAACTGCAACTTGAACTTTTTATACTTTGGTCTAGTTATTTAGTTCTCTTGACAAAGCAATTCATTAAAAATAAAATAAATGAATGAAGATGCAACAACATCTAAAGGAATCTGGGTAACAGAATAGAATGATTCTGTTGATGGTAGGATGCTGAATGACAGGTCAGAGAATTGGTCATTTCACTGCATCACTGGTCTTTTGTTAGTCTTTTAAATGTTGAACTGAATAAATTGGGAAAAACAAACAACCAACCCTCCAAAAAAGCAAACCAAAACCCAAAAAATAAACCCTGAAAAAACCCATCCCCCCAAAACTAACCAAGCAAAAGAAGAAAACCTAAACCAAAACAATCTTAAATGCTGGTATTGCTTCCCACTATGGCTATCTGAGCACGTGCTGAGCATTAACAACAGTAGTAATGAGAAACTAATTACTTAGCTGGGATGACTACTCTGTCTTCCCAGGTTGTGGCTATTTTCTCTCAGGACACAATGGCCGTGGAAATGCTGCAGTTGATAATGCCTGCTGTTGCCTTTATTTAATACAAAGTACTATCAGTGATTCGCCCAAGTCTTCTGTAGCTTTGTTCAGTTTCTGGTTGTGCTGGCAAACATAGGGGATATTTTCATAACATAAATTGTCTGCACTTCACCCTTTGAGAAGTTAATCTATGCCTTTCATAGTTAAGTAGTACTGCTTAATAATGTATCAATGTTTTACACATCTATAGAGCCTTTGGATGTCAGATTATTTATACTTAAGCAGATTCTCAAATACTGTTCAGAGAGAGATAAATACTATTATTATCCACAGCAGCACAGAAAGGAAAGGTGATCTTTCTAAGCCCATTCATTGAGACAGTTTAGGTTGACAGGCCTGATAACATGGTTATAAACAGCCAACAGCAGCCTGGCCAGTTACTAGCATTTCTTTCCCTTTCCCTTTCCCTTTCCCTTTCCCTTTCCCTTTCCCTTTCCCTTTCCCTTTCCCTTTCCCTTTCCTTCCCTTTCTTTTCTTTTCCCACTTGACTCATATTTTCTGAGCATGGGGAACGCTCATGCTTATGTGAGTTAAAAAGCTAAAAATGTCCTCTGTTTTAAATTTCAGCTGACAATCTAGCAGTTTGACAAACTGAGTCTAAGATTTGTAGAGACATCAGGAAGTATTGCGAAATGTTGGAGTTAGCCATCAGGCTTTGTATAGGCTTTGAGCCTTTTTTCCCCTAACAGAAACAGTTAGCGGATGAAATTATGCAGTGATCAATGCATTAAACCAATCAGTGACCTTCAGATTTAATGCATGAAAAATATTTAGTCTCAGATGGAGAAGCCAGAAGGATGTAGGATGAGTGGGTGAAAAGTGCTATGAGTTATCAGTAAGAAATCCTTAGTGCCTTGCTAAAAATCCTGTTGCTTTAGCAGTGGGGCCAGTAACTGAATCACATACAATTCAATGGCACTTAAGCCCACTCAAATCATAATTAATCACTTTATTCAACCTTGATTAAAATACATGAATCTATTTTTCTATATTAACATTTAATATTAAGTTATAATTAGTCATATGCAACATACAAGCCTATGAGCTAATCAATATGTATTTTATTAATTAGGAAAAGAATGCAGATTGGTTAGACAGGCTTACATGGAGGGCCAAATGCTGCACTCATCAGCTAGGCTGGTTATCTGTGGATGTAATTCTTTGGAGACAGTTCACCGAGGAGATCATTTTCCTGTGTTTTCAATCGTGCCTGTGAATGTGAATGAATGTGTTGGACACATGAATTTGTTCTGTGGGGTTTGTAGAGGAATGCTTAATTCCCTGCCATTTCTTTTTCTTGGCAGAATTTAATGTGTTGTGTTTTTTTTTTAATATGACATGTTTTCAAATATAGACATTAAAAGAAAGGCATGGAGGAATTTTTAATGCTTCAGATTAGTTTGCTGTGTGATGAGATTATTCATGTTGACTTTGGGTCAGGACAAGTAGCACTTAATTCCATGACCATCCTTCAGATAGTGTGGAGCTTCTCTAGACATAGGCAAAATATCTTGGGCAGCTAAGTGATTAATGGCACTTCTCTGCACTGTGCTTGTCAGAGAGTCCTGAGAGGCCCACTTCACTGCCCTTAATGCCACTCAGAAATGCATCGGGTGCCAAGTGGCTGATATCACTGGAAAAAGAGATAGACAGTGAAGAATCCTCAAAAATCAGTGGTTGCATCCCCCACCACTCTTTCTTGATCCACTTCTGTGGATGGGATCATTCTTTTATGCATCTCCAGAATGAAACCAAGAAGAAACCAAAAAGTTGGTTGGGAAAAGCACTTGAATTTTATTTTGCTGGTTTATTGTTTCGTTTCACAGTATGGTAGAGAAGAAAGGTAGCCAGAATTGGAGTTAAGAATAAATTGACTTAATTATTTATTCAAATATCCTAGAAAATAAGTTCATTTAATATGTGAACGTATAAGAGACTGAGCACTGGTTTTGTTAGAAAGAAATTGGTGCTGTTTATGACAAGCTCCTAAACTAAACTGATCTCACTGCATATGGGAATGTTTTCTTAATTCACATCTTTAACAAGGGCATGAGCTGGGTGATTCTGCTCTAAGAAAGTGATTAAGATGTTAATATGCCTGGTCTAGAATATTAAGGAATATTAATCCATGAATTTATGGTCTTAATTGGATTGAGCGCTTCCAAATAGATGAGCAAAGCAACAGAACAAACCAAAATCAAGATCCCTAAGTAATGCCATAAAATAATTTAAAACGAGTTTCTGCAAAATTTATTCCTTCTTCTGCCGATAACAAGATTTCATATCCTTTGTAGTTTGCTTTTCTCTCTGTTTCATCAGTTTGAAAGAATCTCAGCTTTGAAGCTCTTGCAGCAGAGAACATAACCAGTTCCGGCTAATCTTTGTTGCAATATCCTCAAGGAGCATCACTCATCATTAAAAGAAACTAAGTGATCTACAGTGGTGTCAATACTGCAAATTAAAGTGCACTTTGGGTATATTCTGGATTTTATGAATTTGTCTTTAATACCTGATTCTGGTCTTAGGAAATTAACAGTAGGAAAAAAATAAGCAAAAAATAATCCCATGAAAGTTAAACAAGGCTGTAAAGAGGATGGCAATATTTTCCTAGCTGGGAATGTAGTGCAGTGCACAGCACACACCTAAAGGAAAATTGTTGTTCTTCTTGAAAGATATATTCTATAAGTTATCTGGCAGTGTGTTTACTGAAATTACTTTGAATGTATTTCAAGACTTCAGCTTGGAGGTGTGTATAGAGGGCCTCAGAATACAAATTCACATGTGAATGTGTGTGGTTATGATGGATGGATGGAAGAGAAGCTGGATATGAGCCAGCAATGTGAGCTTGCAGCCTAGAAGTTGAATTGCGTCTTAGGCTGCATCAAAAGGAAGTGTGATCAGCAGATTGAGAGAGCTGATTCTGCCACTTTACTTTGCTCTGGTAAGACTTCATCTGGAGTATTACATCCAGCTCTGGAGCCCTCTGCACAAGAAGGACATGGACCTGGTGGAGTGGGTTTAGAGGAGGGCCAGAAAAATGATCTGGGGGGTCTGGAACACCTCTGCTGTGAGGACAGGCTGAGGGAGCTGGAGTTGCTCAGCCTGGAGAAGAATAGACTCCAGGGAGACCAGGGAGCTGGAACATTTCTCCTATGAGGACAAGGTGAGGGAGCTGGAGTTGTTCAGCCTGGAGAATAGTCCAGGGTGGCCTAATAGAGGCCTTCCAGTACCTGAAGGAGGCCTATAAGGAGGCTGGAGAGGGACTGTTCACAAAGGCCCTTAGTGATTGGATGAGGTGCAATGGTTTAAAATTAGACAGGAGTAGATTTACGTTGGATGTTAGGAACAAGTTCTTTACCATGAGGGTAGTGGAACGCTGGAACAGGTTGCTCAGGGTGATAGTTGAGACCTCATGCTTGGAGATGTTCAAGGTGAAGCTGGACAGAACTCTGGACAAACTAATCTGATGGAAGATGTCCCTGCTTCCTGCAAGGGGGTTGGACTTGACAACCTTTGGATGTCCCTTCAAACCCAGGCCATTCTACAATTCTGTCATTCTGTGATACTTGGAGAAAATTGTTAAAAAGTGGACCAAGTTAGGAGTAAATCAAGTGACTATCACTGTCCCCTAAGGACATAAGTATCATACACAGCTCTCTTTAACCTGAAAGGAAGGGCTGTTTCTCTATGGAGCTAATGATTTGGTCTCTGAACCAAATTCAGCCTGATATACTTGAGTTCTGTCCATCAGCTTCTGAAAGAGATGCTTCCCCTCTGCTAGACTTGGATTTGAAGCTCTGACAGCCACCAAGAAATTACTAGAACTGCTCTTTCACAATTTCCCGCAATCGCACTTGCATGAATGAAAACAGAGACAATGTGACAATAGGTCCTCAAAGCTAAATATCACCAGCAAGACATTTCTGTGATTGGTTACAATCTTATTAATCTCTGTAATTACTTATTAATGTGGAAATTCATTTTTAAGGCCAAAAAATTATAGATTTGAGAACCATCTAAATTGCAGGAAATAGGAATTTCTAAACATTTCTTTTTCTAACATGTTATGTGATCTTTTCAGTTCATATCACACCAACTAATTTCTTCACAGGAATACAGAAGTTGCAAGCCAGCAGACTGGCTTTGAAAACATTTATCTAAGTTTGTTTGGTTTGTTTTGCTTTGCTTTGCTTTGTTTTTTTCCCAGTGTATATGGAATATAATGTGTTGGTTTATCCATTTTTCAGATGTATTTTGTTTTTCTTTTTTTCCAACAGAACTCAAAACACTCCAGTCTCACATGGCCACACATCATCTCTGTATCCCTTCTGTAACATAAATATGTCCTGAGGGCAGACCTCATTGCCTAAAAGGAGGTTGTAGTGAAGTGGGTGTTGGTCTCTTCTTCATAGTGATGGGATGACAGAATGAGAGGAAATGGACTGAAATTGTGTCAGAGGAGGTTTAGATGGGAAACTAGGAACAATTTCTTTACTGAAAGAGTGGTCAGGCGTGGGAACAGGCTGCCCAAAGATGTATGTAGTAGTGTCACTGTCCCTGGAGGTATTCAAGAAATGTGTGGATATGACACTTTGGGACATGGTTTAACAGCCATGGTGGTGTTAGGTCAATAATTGGACTTGATGATTTTAGAAGTCTTTTTGCAATTAAACAATTCTGTGCTTCTGTGATTCTAACTGAACAAAGGTGTCTAGCAATAGGACAAGAGGGAACGGTTTTAAGCTGAAGGAGAGCAGATTTAGATTGCATCTTAGGAAGAAGTTCTTCAGTACAAGGGTGCTGGGACTCTGGAATAGGCTTCCCAGGGAGGTTGTGGATGACTCCACCCTGGGGATGTTCAAGGGCAGCTTGGATAAGGCCTTGAGCAGCTGAGTGTGTTTGAGAGGCGTCATGCCTATGGTGTGGAGGTTGGAGTAGATGATCTCTAAGGTGCATTGCAACCTAAGCCATTCTATGATTCTATCAAAATGAGGTGAAGCTATGGACAGATTTTCCCTTTGTTAAGCATAGAGAACATCACACATTCACCTGTAGAACATGGACCAGAAGCTGAAGTGTTCATAGCCACTACTTAAAACAGTAGACATTTGTGTTTTCCCTTACATGCAAATAATAGTAACAACAGCAAAAACTATTATTAATAATAATGATTAATAAGTTTAAGAATGGTAAAAAGACACTGGTAGCCTAGTGCTTCTATGAAACTCTCTCCTGAATACAGGAGCTATGGAAAAAAAAACACTAGAAAGGGGTTTTCTTCTTCTAGGTTTGAAGACTCTCAGATAAGGTAAAGCACACTACAATTTGTCCAGGAAACATCATGAAGGAGATCAGAAATTTTGCTTTTTGTTACTATTTAGTTAGCTCTCATCAAGCTATATTAATGATACAAATGTGATAGACAGGAAATAAGAAGTTAAATAGAAGCACCTTTCTCTCATTGCACAGAAAAATGTCACATAAAAATACAAAATATGCAATATTTGTGACATATGTGAGCTTTATAAGCTATTTTTCCCCCTTTGTCGTGTGTTTCAGAGGTAGAGCTCTAAATGTAACATTAATTAAGAAAGGGGGGGGATGGAGGAGGGAATCTATATTTCCTTGTACACTGTCAAAGGGACCATAAACTGATTAACTTTAATTGTGTTAGGTTCTGAGTTGCCTACACTGTCTTTGAAGCTCATGTCTCATTGAGATGTGCAGCGTAGGAAGTTCATCCCCTTTCCACTGCTGTTTTTGGCAGCCTTCAGCTAAAGCAGGCTAAACATAGAAGCATCACATCATTTTAATATTAATCAGAGCTCTATTTAAAATTATGAAAAAATCTTAAGACTGACATTTATCTTCATAATTCTCTACCTTAATAAGTAGCCTGGTCTTAATCTTCCCAGCCTTCACAGGGGACAGGAGATGCTCAACACAACTAAAAATCCATTAACTTAATTAAAAACTTCAGTATGATGCTAAAGACCTATCATCAGGGCCTCAGATTTGAAAATGTTGCCTTTTTTTTCCCCCCCCCAACCCAGACTATATACTTCTAAGAATATAGTGAACCATTTGAAAAGATTTTATGCAAACGCATATGTCAAATCTTTGTTTCAATTTCAAATTCAAACACAGAATAGTTGGGGAAATGTTTGTACTTTATAGAATCATAGAATCAGTCAGGGTTGGAAGGGACCATAAAGATAGTCAACCAAACCCCCTGCCATGGACAGGAACACCTCACACTGGATCAGGCTGCCTAAAGTCTCATCCAGCCTGGCCTTAAACACTTCTAGGGATGGGGCTTCCACCACCTCCCTGGGCAACCTGTTCCAGGGTCTCACCACCCTCATGGTGAAGAACTTCTTCCTAACATCCAGTCTGAATCTACCCGTTTCTAGTTCTGTTCCATTCCCCCTAGTGCTGTCACTACCTGACATCCTAAAAAGTCCCTCCCCAGTTTTGTTGTAGGCCCCCTTAAGATACTGAAAGGCCACAATAAGGTCACTTCATGCAAGAAATATTTTCTCAGGATAGTCTGTGATTATATTTACATCCAGGATTTGTATCCTGTGTATTTGTTTTATAAAAAGTAGCACAGAACAGGTTAGCTGACCAAGATCAAGGTAAGATTACCTCTGCAGTAGTGACTGAGAAAAAGGGACAGAATGTACCCCCCCAGTAAGTTTTGCAGGTGATACAAAACTGGGAGGAGTGGTTGATGCACCACGTAGGTGTGCTGCCATCCAGAAGAGACCTTGGCAGGCTGGAGAAATGGACTAACAGGATCCTCATGAAGACCAAGAAAGTAAAGTTCTACGTCCTGCACCTGGAAAGGAATAAAGCCATGCTTCTATTATGGTCAGAGGGTTGACCAGCTGGGGAGTAACTCTGCAAAAAAGTTACAAAAGACAGCCCTGAATGTCCATATCTGTCTTTGGAGCAGATAAGCAGAACTGAATTAGGCCAATTTTGGCTTTTTCTGCTCTGATTACACCAATATTTGCCATCATCTGAGTTAGGACTAGTCCTTCAACCAGTTCACAATCATTGATTGTGCCTCCCAACTTCTTAACAATTTTAACATCTCTGAGGTCCACCTCAGGTGGACACCTAGTTGAATATAAGCCAGTAATATCACCTTGCAGCAAAGAAAGCAAACAGCACGTTGGGGCGTATTAGGCAGGTTCAAAAAGGTAATCCTTTCTCTCTACCTAACCATATTGAGTTACCTCTGGAGTGCCAGATCTAGTGGCGGGCTACCCGAGGTGAGGAAGTGATGCAAATACCAGAGCAAGTCCCTTGAAATGCCACAAAGATCGTTAAGATTTTGGAGCAAATCTCATATAAAGGCAGGCTGAGAGAGCTGAGACTACTCAGTTTGAAGAAGGGAAGGTTTGTGGGGTCCAGTTAATGTGCAGATTTATGAGAGGAATAAATATGACAGAGCCAGAGTGAGTTTTCAGTGGATCTCAGGGAGGCCACAAGGAGCAATGGGAACGAAGTGAAATACAGGAAATTCTGTCTGAACTTAAGAAAAAAACAAATCTTTCCTAAGAGGATGATCAAACACTGAATGCCCTGAGAATTTGTGGAGTCTTCACCACTGGTGATGTTCAAAACCCATCTGGGCACTTAGCAAACAGCTCTTACTGCCTTTACTATGAGTACTATCTAACTTTGAATAGTGGTGTTAATTGCCTGGGATACTTAATGAGTGTTGCCTGGGATACTTACGACTGAAATATAAAGCAAATGAATATATTTGCATACTTAGACTCACACAAAACCAGGTACATATGTGAATGTCTAGAAGAATGCCATGGTAGCTTTTAAAGGCTACTCTTTGAATATATTCAGAGAAATATAAGCAAATTTAGACAGATGAAAGTAATCAGTGGTGCTGTTATTGATAGCTATGTATGCGCATAAATCAGCAGGAGAGATTTAATCTCCCTTTACAACTTCAGATTATGAGAAATACTGGGTGAGAAGGCAATTTAGTCCTGAACAAAAAGCGTAGAATTTGTGGATCCCTTTCACAGGATTAACATTTAGATGTATATCCATCAAACACATCATTTTTGAGCTTTACAAAGTGATTTCAAAAGCCAAACAGAAAAGAATCGTGCTTTGCCCGTAATAGCAAAAATTGCCTTGTCCAAACTCTTTTCAGCAGTAGGATTCTTTCAAAGAGCTGTAACTTTTATCAATATTAGTCCAAGGAAAAATGGGGTTAGTACTTCACACGTGGGAAGCTGTAAAAATTCTATCAAAAGCAATATTCTTTGGGAATCTCATGAGGTATCTTATGAAAGGCAGATGTGTACTTTGACAATAAAATGACTGTCTCGGTTCATTTGCTGTCTCCAAAAGACGTTGATTTGCAGTTCTGCTAGCTAATCTCTTATTTGATCTACCTGCTTTTAATTATTCTTGTAATTAACTTAGTAGTAGTAGCATATTCATATTTATAGACATTCTGACAGTTGCTCTAATGAAATCTGGAATATTCTTGGTCCCAGTGTGATCTGTTTGCTCAATTTTACCAAAGCTTTGCAAACCAAACCTACTGGTTTCTACAGCTGAATATCCCACTAGGATATTTTGGAAACCTTATTGCTATAATGTGCTAGGATATTTGGCTGTTCTACTTCTGGACATTACCATTTCTCTAATTTATAGACTCATAGAATGGTAAGGTTGGAAGGAGACCTCAAGGATCATCTAGTTCCAACCCCCTGCCATAGGCAAGGACACCTCCCACTAGCACAGGTTACTCAAGGCCTTGTCCAACCTGGCCTTGAACCCCTCCAGGGAGGGAGCATCCACAACCTCCCTGGGCCACCTGTTCCAATGCCTCATCACCCTCACTGGAAAGAACTTCCTCCTAACAGGAGGAATTTATCCAGCCTGAGGTCATGCACCCACTTTGTTCATCCCCTGGGACTACTGGTAACTGGAGACAGTGAAGTAACCTCATAAGCAGATGCAATATAGGAAAAATTTCTGAAATTGAGAGTAGTATCAATGTAGTTTCTTTACAGCTGACTTTAAAAATGCCTTTTCCTAATCCATTTTTGATGTTTCAAAATGTCAAGCAGATGTGGAGAATTTCTTCATTTTCAGCAGCTATATCACTTTAGGAAATACTCAAATAGGGAGTCTCCTTCTTTTATTTCTTTGCATATTAGAAAATGCTGATATGCAAAGAGATATTCCTTGGGTAAAGGATAAGCGTTGCCACTTTTTAACGTATCACTGAAGATTCCCAATTGGTACTGTGCCTAAAAAATGAAGAGAAGCAAATGAAGTCACAAGATTTCAGGCATATATTACATGAAGGGGTATGACAGATAGAGGTTCTGTAAGAGGTCATGAGGTTTTATTTCATGTAAGATGCAAGCAAGACCCAGGGAAAAAGTTGCAGCCCGAAGTCTGTTAAGCCACTGTGAGCAACAGTAGACAAAGGAAGAGCAAACACACAACTCTTATGCTGCACAAAGGCCTGGGAGACCAGAAGCTATCCGTGGGACAGTAGTGTGCCCTTGTGGCCAAGAAGGTTAATGGGACCCTGGGGTGCTGTAAGAGGAGTGTGGCCAGCAGATCAAGGGAGGTTCTCATCCCCAACTATTCTGCTCTGGTGAGACCTC
>WBNM01024481.1:59425-80011 GCA_013399055.1 Ramphastos sulfuratus | reverse complement strand
CCCATAGGGACTCGACCTGATAATCNTTACCCATAGGGACTCGACCTGATAATCTTTAATCTCTACTTCCATGGCATCCAGATCATCCCTAATATACAGGGCCACTCCTCCACCCCTTCTCCCTCGCTTGTCTCTCCTGAAGAGTCTGTAGCCATTGATTACAGCCCCCCAGCTGTGTGAGTCATCACACATGTTTCTGTGACGGTGACATCATAGATGTGCTGGTTTGAGGCTAATTGGAGTATTTTAATGAGAGAAATTAGATCATTGGTAGTAAAAAGAAAATCATGAAGAAGTCTGTATCATTCATTGGCTTGCTGAAAGGAATAAAAAAGCCAAAATGTAAACAATATGTCCTGCTTTGTTCTGGAACACTGCTTCCTTTCACTTCTGCTTTACTTTGCTCTAATATCTTTCACTAACAGATAAATTTTGCTGGGTTTTTTTGCTTCTATCTGGGAAGGAAGAGAGAGAGAGAGAGAGAGAGAGAGGGAGAGAGAGAGGCTTTAAGCCCCTTCTGGGCGGCCTCTTTGTCCAGGAGGGAATTTGGATTTCTGTATTATTTCTAATTTGTATATAATTATAAATATTAGTAAATATGTTGTATATATATGCTTGTAAATTTTGTTTTGCTGTAAATATAGCTTTATCTTACTTCCAAACTGTCTGAGCTGGTATGGTAAATTTCAGTAGTGGAGGGAGGGGGTCAAAGTTCCTAACCCACCACAAAAGAATATAAGGCTACCTTAATACTACTGTCTCTACTGCTTGTGCTGCAAGAACATGGACTGTCTCTCCGCACCTTCTGTATGACAGACACATTAAAAATCCAGTGATTCAACAGGTTCCACTCTTTCCACCTAAATTCCCCTTCTCAAGGCTAGAGGTGCAAACAGTGAAACATGAATTGGTGTCTGCCTCAGGCTGTAGCCTTATGCTCTAGCTGAGCAGCACTTTGAGTACTTTCTGTCCAGCCACCTGTTTCCACAAACCCATTGGAACTTAAGCTCTCTACAACCAAGGTCAAGCTGGGCTCAGATGAGCCTGTGGATTTGACAGGCAGAAAGACAGGCAGAGAGAAAATAGTGAGCTTTGCCATCAGTGGCAAGAACTATTAGCATATAGCAGCCTTATTTCTCACCTTTGCCGGTAAGTATTAGAATGTTTCACTCCTTTTGATGTTTAGGCCTATTCCAACGTCCATTACTTCTTCACAGTCAGTTTCCTTTACAACAAAATAAGCTCAGAGAAGCACTATCAATGAGGGGCTAATATTTGGGTCTAGGGCTCCAACGCATCCTGACTGTTGCTGACATGATTTATGGTGTTTACTGTTTGGTTTGAAATGCCAAAGACATCCATCAAGCTACACAAAAAAGGCCACTCCATCCCTTTTTTTCTCATCAAAGCACATCAGAAGAGGCCTTGTTTTGCTGTTATATGTACCAATCTAACACTGCTTATCTAAAAAAACAGGGACCCCATGCATGAAAAAGGGGATCACTGAGATCACTGAGGTCACGACACATACATCATAAACTGGTTTTGCTACAAAATTCAAAAGAAATATGACATACACTAATTTCGTTTTACTAATCTCAGTTGGATTTTGTAGTGCAACTTTTCCTGTAGGAATTCAATCTTCACTTGTGCAATGTTTTATCCTAAAACAGTCAGTTGCACAGGTAAAAAGAATAACCCATTTTGTTTTCTTTCTATTTCGGCTAGTAAGCAAAGGCAGAAGTGGACAAAATCATCATTGAAATAGAGACACAAACAGTATTTCCAAGATAAATGCAAAGGGAAGACAGCACATCTGCATTTCAAGCAAGTCAGGGGAATTACTGTGGAAGGACTAATTCTGGTTCCCGTGGAAGGGCTAAATGGAAATTGCTATTTTGCTATTTACACGCATCACTTGGCACAGCAGGATTCCTGTCCTCACAAATTCTGAAAGGCTACCAGGAAAATAAATATTCTTTGCCATTTCTATTAATTTTCATTAAACACATTTCATCCAAAGGCTTTTGAGGGTTACATTCAAATTGTCTTACCAGAAGCATCTGGATATGGAGGGTGCTCCAGGTGTCTAGTGCCTCAAGTGTCTGGATTGGGAGGTGGGAAAAATGTGGAGTAGTTCTCTAACTGAGGTGTTTTCAGCTAGATGCCTGTGGTGAGAGGTGGTTGTCTAGTCAGGAATAGCAGATACAAAGAGTGTGCTTTTTATGTGCTGCTACGGATCTAGTCACCTGGAAATGTCCTGAGGTCATTACTCTGTCCCTTGTATTTCTGACTTAAATTTTGTCTTGATTAGGCCAGCCTTCAAATCCAAAACAGCAACACCAATGGAAAGACTTTCTAGGGGCAAAATTCCTCTGGTTCAACTATACCTTTGGTGTGCAGCTTGAAGTAAGTATATTTAGCTGTGCCAAACACCTCCAAATGTCTGTGGTAATGGGTTGGACTTGATCTTTGAGGTCTCTTCCAACCTTGCTTATACTGTGATACTGTGATACTGTGAAATACAGCATAGTATCTGCTGTAAGATTAAAGTGGCAACTTGCTAACAAAAGTTTGAGATTACATTGCTAATGAAAAGCAATTTTTTCTTTAAAAGTTGCAAAGCACAGAAACCTATTGCATAATGAAATCTGATGGCTGCCCATTTAAACTGCCAAGGCTTTTGGAGCCCTGCCATGCCTGGCAGCTACCTGGCCATTCTGCCTTAGAAGCCAGCACCATAAACTTCCCAACAGAAACCAAGTTACTCCCAGCCAGACAGGATAATGTAGCCCTAATGGCCACAACAGCTTTGTGTGGTGAAGGGTAACATCCTCGTTCCTTCTTCTTCCTGGGTCTGTGATGTTGAAATGCAATGCGACTGTGGGCACCTGATACTCCCATGATCCTGGCTGCTGCATCTCACTGCCAGCGTGTTGGAGGAGGGCCATAGGCAAGCAGGAGCTGGGAGTCAAGCTAAAGACATGCAAGCCCTTAACGATGTGGTGAGGGAGCAGGGCCAGGAGCTAACAGCTAAACTGGCATGCTCCTGATACGCTTGGTCCTGGAACTGGGAAACCAGAGTGTGCCATCAGGCTGTCATCACAGCCCATGGAGACAAACTGTGGTGAGGTAATAGCAACACTGGGAAAGGCCATCCTTGAGAAACAGCTTTAAAATATGTTCTGAGATCAGACAAGAGTCCCTCAGCCTTGCCTGAAAGTCTGGGCTTCCTTTCTGATGAACAGTTATGGGTTCATATCCAAGGCTGTTCTGGTGCTGCCCTATTCACACACTGTCTCTATGTTAAAAGGGAGTCACAAAGGGATAGGTAAGTGGTGTGCATATCCCAAGGGATGTGTGAGATTTCACTTACTCATAAGCAGCACAGATGAAAACAGAGTATAGACATGCCTGTGGTGTGTTTAGGGCTATTGGCAATTGATTTTGGAAAATGTGTGTTTCCAGATGTCTGCAAGTTCTCGTATGTGTGCTGTAAACCAAAGGTGTAATAGTGGGTGAGGTGTCTGCTCTTAATGCAAATATTTTTCCTACATGCATGGTGACAGGATGCTTTTTCAACTTTAATCATCACTAGGTACAAAGCAGGTGATTAAAGACTTGTCACTATTGTTTTGCCTGAAACAGAAAGAAAACGTAGCAGAACGCTGAAGTTGAAACTAAGTTATGAGGATGAGTTAATGAAAGAATGGCAGTTGTTTAAAGGTGTGGAATTGCTGAAGAGAGCCAAGTTACGAGGGGATATCCATAGATGTGGCCAAGTTAAACAACACAAGTTGGTGACTCAACGGTGCCCTACCTCCAGTGTCATTGACAAACCCAGGCTGTCTCTAGACAGTCATGCAGTTTTGATGTGTCCTATTTAACTTGGCCATTGTATGACTAACTCTTCTGAGCTGGCTCTTTAGATAGGTATCACACATTAAAGCATCTGAATTTCTTTTACAGATGCAAAGTACTTTTTTTTTTTGTGTGTGTGTGTGTGTGTGTCTGTGGTTCTTTTTGATGCAGCCTGCATCATTTGGTTTGAGTTGGTCCTACCAGAGGCATGCATGTTTCTCATTGGCAGAAAACAGTAGATCCAGCAGTGACTAAACTGCCAGACAAACTTGGAGAAAAGTCCCAAAGGGTTCACCTCCTCCTTTACAGTCTGTAGGCTTTAGCTGGAATTTGGAAGAAAATGGCAGAGGATTGAAAAACAAAACAAAACCCCAAACCAAAAACCCAACAATCTGAAGGAGTCCAATTTCACAACTGAGATCCAGACATAAAGATCTCAGAGACTCAGGTGTCAGGTGATACCCTTGGGAAAGGTTGTTTTGCAATGTTTTAGAGACTGCAAAAAAAATAATGCTGAATGTCATCATTATCTAAGAAGTTGTTTCTCCACAAGATTATGTGATGAAAATGAAGCCATTTCATTTTCAGTTAGATTTTCCATCAGTTTTATGAGGAGAGATTGCATTAAAAACAAACCCAAAAGCACTTTCAGGAGCTCAGCACCACCACTGTGCTGCTCTCAGACCTTGCATAGAATCCTGTTTTCAGCTTTCCCAATTTTTTAACCAAGTGAAAAAAAAAATAAGGATGAACTTCAGAGTAGCAAGTCTGAAATTTGCATTGGATGTGGCTTTTTTGGGAGCAGATTATCACTTCTCTAGGGTTGCTGTTAGGGCTTCTGTATATCCATACCTGAGGAAAATCCACTGATGCCTCAGTCTGAGGATGGTGAGCCACAACTCTTGAGACTGGCAGTAAGGTGGACCCTGCCACTCCACTGCCACTGAGCGAGTTTGGAGTACAGTTGACTATGACCTAGTTGCCACAGCTCGGTGGTATCTGTGAAGTAACTACAAAGCATGTAAGTTGTCTTAGTCCTCCACTACACGACTCAATTTAAATTGCCATAGCTGTGGAAGGATCATGGGCCTAGAAACACCTACTGGCTTAATTTGTATCAGCATGGTGGCAGGGCCCATGAGTGCTTGGTGTAACCTCCAAGACAGCCCTGCCTTCTGAATGCAAGTTCTGTGTAAGCTCCTGCTCCTTCCTTTGACCTCATGGGGTCACCTGTGGGCTGAAAGGTGGCTTAGGATCTCCCCATGCAATATATTCCTTCCTTCAGGGGTCAAACGTAGCCTTCCTGGCCAGAGACAAGTGTAAGCAATCCCCTCTGCTCTGAGACAAGAGGAGCACAGGAGCTGAGAGCCACTAGCTGCAGAAACACAGCAGTTGCTCAAACACCGTCAGTCACCTCTCAATGTACTTGTGGAGTGAGAAATAATGACAGCCCCTGTGCAGTCCCATTTCTCAGCAGGGGCTGGGAGATTGCCTGAACATAATGCTATTGTTTTGGGAGGATCAGCCCCTGTCATGCTAGTGGCAGGCAATGCTTATCCTGATTTGCAGCTAAACCTGCAAAGAGTGACATCATGCAGGAGGCACTTCAAGATACAGCATGCCAGTAGTACATAGGATCAAGCTGATTACTGAAGAGGAGCAGTAGGAGTAGTAGAGGACCCCCAGGCTGAGTTGAAAAGGTGAAGAATTTCTTCCTCTGTGATAAACGGAAAGCCCTCAGCTGCCTTCAGTTTGGTTTCAGGGAGCTCCACAATGGAAGTCACTTGCCTGCCCTGTTCCTGGTTTAGGCTATGCTATACGTGGACCTCCTCTCTTCCATCCTTTCCTCACGATAATTTCCAAATCCTTCTTTCTACTCTTTAGCTGGGTAGGTTCTGCTGCAGAGTGTTTCTGTTGCAGGAAAGCTTGAGGACTGTGTCTCCCTACAGCCCTTCCCTTGTGTCACCTTCAGATATCCCAGGACATGCAATTTGCAGCATCAAGGTGCTCAGGAGCCCACTGAGCACCAAGAAGAGACAAGAGCTCAGCTGCTCTGGAAAACAAATCCTTGCTAGCTGTGCCAGTAGCTACCCTACTGCAGAGGACAGATCCATCTCATGCTATGGGGAGACCTGGTGTGGGCACAAGAATGAAAGGACAGGAATATCTCAGGCAGTCTGGGAGGCAGCAGTCCAAAAATCCCAAGAATCAAATCAAAAGAAAACAAGCATATTAAAAAAACCTCGTTGCTTCAGCCAGAAACCCAGGATAGTAAACAGAGGGGGCTGGAAAGCCAATATATTCTACCCTGGGGGAATTTCCTTGAGCCAAAGAGAGAAGAAATGCATATAAAATAAAGAGCAAAGATGAAAGCTACATATTCCAAGCACAAACCATCATGGACATGATTGGCAGTTTACATATTACATTTTATAGCATTCCTCTTCCCCTCCCTCCATATTTTCTTTCTCCCCATTTCTCTGCTGACAGCTTATATACACGTCTTGTGCTGCACAAATAAGCACTCTGCTCCTCCCTCACATCCTGCTCAGACTTTGAGCAGTTGTTCTCTGGGTTCACAACCCACCCCACCACCCTGGCTGCCTGCAGACCTGCTTCAGGCAGGTCAAGGTCTTAGTTGTCACAAATTCACCAAAAAGATTTCCTGACCTGAAAAAAAAAAAAAACAAAAACCCAACAAACCAGCCCCTCTCCTCTGGGTTATTTGCTTTTTATTGAATCTGGTCAGATCGTGATTTCCCCCTCCTCTTTCTTTTCAATAAATAATCAGCTCCATGTCAACTTGATTATGAGTTGCTGATGCAGCACTGTTGAATCCAAGCCCACAGTGTATGTTTTGGCAAAAACAGTGCTATTTTCAGCAGGGCGTATGAGGTGCTTTGCCAAGAGGCTTAGTTTTCTCAGTGGACACAAGGTGGGTTGGAGGCAGGGCTCCTCCTGCCTGCCTGGGCAACAGGACCACATCCCAGGTCTGCATAGTTCAGCACCAGCACTCCGGGTACAGTGTACAGCACCTTGCTGCTCCTCCTATGGCCTTCACCTTTGCTTTGCTTTCCTCTTCCTGGGTAATGGACTAATCCAGGTGGAAACGTGTCTAGAAGAAGCTGCCTTCCCTTGAGTGGGAACATGCCGAGAATCTACTGAGGCTTCTTGATCCTGACAATTAAAAGTAACTTGTTTTAAAAAAATTCCGTGGTTTCGTGGCTTATAGGGACCAATAGACCATATTATGAGGGTTCATGTGGGCTAAGATACGTCTTGAAAGCAAGGGCTGCATGTCCTTGCAGATGCTGACCTGACCCAAAACAGAGTCTCAGAAGGATCAGATACATTGACCAAGAGGAATATAAGGGAACCATATGCCAGTTTGGGCTACTCTGAAGGCAACCGCTTACCACATTGTTTTCTGAGAAGGCTTGCTTCATATCTCTACAATGCATAGAGCACTTTCACTCCTGTTGCCAGTGCATGCTCCTGGCACATGTGCCCTGTAAACCCTGAGCTGTGGGGTAGCCAAGGACCAGGGCTTTATAGTAGCTCTGTGCCCAGGCAGGTGCCCTCCAAGTCTGCTTCTTTTACACTCAGATAACTCAATGTTTGTGCCATTCCTCTGTTTAAAGGGTATTTATGTCTTTCCCAAACAATGATGTATCCCTATCCCTCATTCTCCTTTTGGGCAGCTTGTGCATTTTGTGTCTGTTTTTCCTTTAGTTGCTTTCATTTGTGCACTCTGTTTCCTGTGTATTCAGTGGTCATGAGGACCAGGTGTGTAAAACACAGTAGTGGAGGCAGAGACACAAAAAGTATCTGGACTGTAATTTAGGCAAGGTCAGATCCCACTTCTCCCATGAAAGCCCCCTTGCAGAAATCTCTTTTACCCAGGTGAAATGAAAAACTGTCTCCCTAATATGTAGGATTTGCAAACTGGCTGTCTGTAGAATTCTTTTTTGCTTTCTAAACAGATTCCCTTCTTTTGCCCAAAGCAATGCTCTGGAGACAGTGCACCTCATGTGGTTTGCAGTGGGCATGGCTGGCAGCTGGAAGGTGTGAGCAACGACAGACCGCTCTGATGGAGGGATGTCACCCTCAGCAGAGCTGTACAGGGGTGGCCATGCACGTGTGTATCTGCACGCAAGTGCCTGACTATGTTGGAGACCGTCTGTACCTGTGCCTGTATCTCCTCTTGCTGAATTCCAGAGCTGTTACATATCCTGCAGAGAGAAGGAACTATTTATGCCACAGGCATAAATAAATCCACCGAGCATTTGCAATAACACGGGTTGCTCAGGGCCTGAGCTTAATCCTTCTCTGGACAGGTACAAAATCTCTGCAGCATGTTGTGGTGCCATGGAACTGCTCCCTGTGTGCTCTGCAGGCCCTTAGCAGCCTAGAGCAGGGGATGCTCTTAGCAGCACTGGGGACAGCTACGCTGGGCGCAGGGGGAGACATGTAAGTGACAGCACAGACTACAACACCTTAAGTTCAACAGCAAATGTTCTTCTCACAGCACCCCTTTGAGGGCTGATTCACCTGAGAGAGGTTACCTTCCCTGGTGCACCCATGCTTAAGGAGAGATAGGCAGAGACTGGTGTCCTGACATAAGCCCAGCAGCACTTGTCTCCAACTGTCTCTTGCCCATAGTTCAGACCCCAGCAAAGCACCCAGCTCCCAAGAAGTGCTGTCTGGGAGCTAGACTCCCATGCGCGCATGGGTTGCTGCCTCATGGTGCTACCTCCCAAGAGACAGACCTTGCATCTTTGCCCTGCTTGTGGCACCAAGGGCAGCAACTAGGCTACCTTACTCTGCTGGGTGTTTCCTGGAATGTCTTTTTCTGGCCTTCAGATCTTCAGGGACAAGCAACTCTGCCTATATGACAGCAGCACGAAGCCTTGCCTGTGCTGACCAGCCTGCTGCCCTAGCTGCCTCTGCAACAGGAGCTTGTTCTGCTGCACACCTCATCTTTGTTTCGTTCAGTGGACTGCCATTCGTCATGACACAACAGTACCATGGAGACAGAGGTTTGAGGACAGCTTCAGCTAAGTCACAATTTTCTGTTCTGTTAATATAACTCTTGATAACATAAGCTCACTTGTTTTTCTGATTCTAAATATAGATCTGGGTATGATAGCTTGCAAGGAACACTTTGTTCACTGAAGACTATCTCTTTTCCTCTTTCAAATTTTTTTCAGTAAATGTCTCTTTCTTATTATGCAGCTCTCAATACCAGTTCCATCTGTTTCCCTCTGCCACTTAACATACCTGTATTTCTTGTGTACATGTGAGGTGTCTGTCATCTCTTCATTAAGTCACAGGTTATGTTACTTGCTAATGACTTCCAGCACAAGCCATGAGGTTGTATTTCTGCCTCCTGATCACACAAGAAGCTTGAGACAGTACATGTTTTTATCCAGATGAGACAAACACACTGACACCTCTTATGTGGGAGCTTGACTCAGTAGAAAACAATGGCTTATTGGCTCATGTGGAGCAATTACAAACACTGACAATGAATTTTTAAAAAGCAGAGTCACTACATGTTTTTAAAAAATACATTATTTTCCCACATTTTAAAGGATAGATACGGCACCGCAGTTTTTAACATGGACCACAGGATGCTATCAAACAACACTTGCACAGACCTGACATGACTTGATAGCTGGCATCCTCCTTTGGAAATACATCCCCGGTGCAATTTATTCATTAATCTTTACATGCTTGTAATGTAAACACCTGACAGTTGAGCCATGGTGAGTGGAGGTGAAGAGGCATTTCCTTCCACAGGTCGCTTCAAACCAGAACACACCTGGAAGCAGGTGATTCACGCTTTACTGCTGTCTCTTTCTCTCTTGACTGAAGCAAACTCTGACATCAAGCTCAGATATAAAGTGGCCAAACTGAAAATGTGAACAAAGTTAATTTATTTTTGGTCTTTTCTGGAAGATTTTGATGACCACAAAGCTAAGCCATTCATAACCTCCCTCATTTTTCAAATCCGTCCTTTTTTTCCTTCTTTGGTGGCTGAGCGACACATGTGTTCTGGCTAATTCATCACTCCCCTGGATATTTCCCAGCATGAAATTTCTCTCAGTGAGTGACGAATGAGTGCTCTGCCTTAACGTTACCAGAGCAAAGGGCACAGCTACCATACACATCACAACTTTCAGAGTATGATGGATATGAGCTTTTACAGAAATCTTTATTACCTCACCTTCCCGGCCCTTGGAACTGGACAACTCACAAGCCATTTTCAATTTAATTTAGTTTCTCAACAAGAAAAAAGAAAGGTGATGAATCAAGTATGATTGTGTTACAGTGATTTTAAGTTGGTATGAAACCCAGCAGCAGGGTACAATGGGTTGCTCAGCTGGATCATTGCTGGACAAGCCAGGAAGACAATGGCACTCCTGCACTTCTGGCACCACTGTCTTTTAGGCTTTGGGTACAGCCATAGGGGTGCTTTCATGTCAAAGGCTGGTTTGAAAATTAGATAGTTTTACAACTGCTGTAAGCATTTGTTCTTCACTGGAACTTAGTATACAAAATCTGGCATCACTTTTTAGAAACAATTTAAAAAAAAAAAAGTAAGTGGTCTTGTTTTGTTGTTATTACAACCCAGTAAAACAAAGGAAACAAAGGCCTCTGCTCTTTAGTGACAACAAATTTTGTACCAACTCTGGGTGAGACTGTTTCCCTTCCAAGCTGCAAGGCAGGGCTAAGGTGAGAGGAAAGCAGCTGAAAAGCAGCTGCAGAGGGTGAGTATGAACAGGCTAAAGCTTTCAAAGATGTTAGATTGGTTCTTGGCACAGCTACCAATGTTGTATGTGACTATGATCCTCATCTGTAAAGGGAAAACAGATTTTTAAGTTCTTTAGGTTGGTTGACCTGAAGTCAAATACAGGTCTCTGTGTGTGGCATGGAGGAAATCTGATTGTGGAGGAAGCTACTGTAATATCACCAGTAACTGCAGCTGAGGATAGGTACATAGGATTTATGCTGTGCCACTGACATCAGAGGAAAAGCCACGCATGCTCCAGAATTTATTTAAAGAGTTTTTGCAAGAGATACATCTGAGAATACAGGTGCCTTTTCACCTTTTGTATTCAAAAAATGAATTGCAAGGGTCAGTCATGCATGGGGGGGAGGGAGAAGGGTGTGGGTGATGGTGGGGGGTGTGTGTGTGTGTGTGTGGAGGGTGGCTAATAATCACAAGCAGCCAGGACTTGGATTTACTGCAGTACAAGTATAAAGAAGAGGAGTTTGAAGCAGGTGCAAGGAGTGAGTATGAAGCTGAAGGCAAATAACATGCTAATAAAAACAAGTCAGGCGCAACACTTGCTAGATTGGTGGAAATTTGCTAACAAACTCCAGGTTAAATTCCTTGAGAAATATGTTACTTTTCAAGACTCTCACACTGGTTTCTGCACATCACACTGGGAAGTGCAAAGAGGTATGCGTAGTGGGAAAAGCTGAATGAAATTTCTGGCCTTTACCGAAAGTGCTACATGGTAATAATGATAAAATTCATTCTTATTCAGAGAAGCAGAAAAACACTCCAAAGAAGTGTTTCCAAGGATCTGGTTCATCTGCCTGATTCCAAGTAAAATTTGCTGCGTGAACATATATTTCCCCATTGTTAGAAAATTTTTACCATGTGTGCTGGTTTGAGGCTAATTGGAATATTTTAATGGAGAAAGTTATATTATAGACTGTGAAAAGAAAACAATGGTGATGTCTACTTCACTCATAGGGTTGCTGAGATGGATAAGAATAAGTACTCAAAACATAGATAACACAGTCGTCTCTGGGGCTTCCAGACACTCTCGGGCTGTCTAGCTTCTGGCCTTCTCCTCTCTGCCAAGTAATATAACTAACCACTTTCCTTCTAACCCCCCCCAGCTAATCCTCCAAACTCGCCTTGCACGTAAGGCAAACTTTGGGGTAAGGTATAGGGGTGGGGTAGAAGGTGGAAGGGTGGTTGGAAGCCCCTCTTGGGGCCTCTGATTTCTGGGAGGAGTTTTGTGTTTCTATATTACCTTTAACTTGCATATTTCTGTAAATATGCCTGTGTATTTTGTATATATCTGCTTGTATATTGTGCTAAGCTGTAAATAGAGCTTCATTCCTTAACTTCCAGCCGGCTGAGTCTAGTCTGGGTGCTTTGACAAAGAATGAGGGGGTGGGGAACTCCCAAACCATCACACCATGTAATTTAACAGTCACAGGAATGGGAACACTAATGATGATGGCTTCAGCCATTACAGGATCTGGCAACCCCTTCATGCCTTCTGCCAGCAGAGTTGCAGGAAACAAACTGCTCCCAGAAAAAAACTTGTATCCCCTGTGGGCTCACTGAGCAGCGTGTATCATTCGTAGGGTGCCATGATGGCTTTTGTACCAAAGATCAGTGTTAGGACTGCAGCACTGTCCATGGACAATTGTGGGCATTGATCCACTTGTCCTGGGTTTCAACTAGTGCAACATGTGGGTCGGAAATACCCCATTATTTTGCAATGTGCGAGCAGAGGCCAGACTGCCTTAGATGCAGGGAGCATTTGGTTTTGGCCTTTGCTTGTTATGCCCTCAAAGATCTCGTCCTGGAAACTGCAGGCAGCAATTCCTCCCTTTCTCTTCATTCCCAGTTGCAGCGCAAGAGTCATGAGAACGTGGAAGTGGTGCACTAAAATCCTAGGCTTTGCTCTATGAAGGTTTTCAATAGGTTTGTTGATGATGCAGAGCCCTGTGTTTGCATGTTCTGTTCTTCTGCCACAGATGACATAACCTGGTGTCACGAAGCATTTTTTCTGTCTTCCCAGTGGCAGTCACTGGCTGGATCTGATCCCGGGGAAAGCAGGTGCTTGCTTGGGGCTGTTCATCCCTGAGCCTTGGCCAGGGATGTCCTTGGCCAGTGGCACCATGCTGTGCTTCTCTCTGAATCTCAATGAGTGCCATGGGATGTCAGAAGCAGGTGGGATGCACTGATTATTTGTATCTTTCCTATTTTGGAGCATGACAAGCAGTTTATTTCCCCCTTTCCTTTCATGTTCACACAATACTTTACACCGATTTCCCCAGCACGCATTTATCTGCCAGGCAGGGTGACAGAGCAGGGCCCAAGGAGTCTCCAGGGCTTTTGTAGGGGGTTGATATTGCTGAGCTTTGAATGCAGTGAGAGGCAGCTTGTGTTGCCTCTTGCAATACAATAACCAGCCCATTGTGGCGGATCTTGAGTTTGCTAAATGTATGATTGTTTATTGTTCGCCTGTGTAATGACGTGTATGGGGCTTAGGCCACTTTGTAAATATTAATAAACATTTCAGTAATGCACCAGACAAAATCCTCCAGTACCTCCCAGGAATGCCAGCATTCATGAATGAGATGAAAGGGAGTTTTCTTGCAATTTAGAAAAAGCTTTCTATTATCTAAGCTGAGTAGTAAAAAAACTTGCTATGTTATTCACATCAATGTACTCTAACTGCAGGTGGGTTCATAAGGTTCTCTTCGGTGTAGAAAAAACAGATCAGTGTAAGGAAACAGATGTTATGCCTGTGCTCTCACTGAAGGGACAGTTCTCCTGTGAGGAGGTGATTTACAGACCTTTCAGCTTAGGTAAAACAGCAGCCAGGTTTTTCTCAACCTTGTCTCTCCTATGGAGCATAAGCATTTTGGCTGTGAGTTTTTTATTCGTTTTAGCCCCGAGTGCAGTGGCACATCTGTCTTATCTGCATTGCAGAGGGATATATTCAAAAGTAATCATGCATAAATGTTTCTTTCCCAGAATCAGGCTATTTGACCCACACAAAGCTAGCTCCCTCCCTTCCAGCTTGTAGTCTGTGGCAACACACTTTTTGGTAATGGCCTATTAATCACCCGCTGTCTGACTTTGTGAATCCTTCCTGGTTTCCTCCAGGATACTTAGACCAGGCAACAATGCTCCAGATGCTGGGGCTTTGAACCTTGCCAGTGCTGTGTGATTTCTGTGCATGCCATTAGACAGGGATGATGCACAGCTTGGCTGCAAGCACACAGAGTGCAAACACCAGTGAAAACCTGGCTCAAAGCCCTGGTGAGTGAGCATCCTCACTGCTATGCAAAGCTGCCACCCAGCAGGTTGTCCTCTGGTGTCTTCACTGCTCCAGCTTCTAAAGCCAGTGGCTTTTTTGGTTTTAAACGAAAACAAATGCTAACATCAGCCTGTGGATGATGTAGCCCATGGATACCAGCAGCACCTCTTTGCATGAGGATTTCTGGGATGAAGGGGCTTAACTGAGCACTGCACAGTAACCAAAAATAGCCCCAGCAGATGAGCCTCTTTACAGTTGCAATGACAAAATCCATCCTACATCAGGTGGCAACCAGGCTGCTGCTTGTGGTGAAAAGCACATCAAAAAGGGTACTCTGTGTCACTGGGCGCAAGGTGAGACAGAGTGTGTGTGTACCGGTGGCACTGCCTGTGCCATCCCAGGGAGTGGTGTGAGACCTCTCTGCTGCTTTCAACAGGAAAGAGGCTGCTGTCCTCATTACTTTTTCACCTGTGAGGTATGCACCGTGAGGACTTTCATGAATCATTGATGAGAATCAGTTCATTTTTCAGTTTGACTGGTTTTTTTGGGGAAAAAGTATGAGGAGAATCCAGTTAGGTAAAACTGAACAAAATTTAGATCAAATTCAATCGTAGTAACAACTTTTCCCCACTGCCATATGATCTTGGCTTCATATGTTTCTCCTGCATCCCTTCCTTACAAACTGGACAAAACATGGAAAGAGAACATGTGCATAGAAACAGACCCCAGATGTGCCATAGCATAGTTATGTTGGAAAATAAGGATATCTGAGCCTGAGCACAAATTACTGGTAACAACAGCAACATCCTCTTCTGGCTCCTCTGGGTCATTCTTTGCTTATATCGTTGTCTCACAGATTCAATGCTGTTCTGCTTTTCCAGGAAGAAGGCAAAATTCAGGCTACAGATCTGTACCCAGTAGGTACAACTGTATTCCTCACTACTTGTACAGCATGGTATTGTATTGAAGAGTGTTTTGTATGAATGACTTCAGTTTCCTGTCTTCATTACCTGAGATCACTGAACCTCTTTGGCACTCCATCGGTCTCACAGTCGCCTGAAAGTACTGTTGGCAGCAAAAATTGCTTCTTCTAAATCGCTGGTGGAAGATGCTATAAAATGTCAGGTCTGGAAGAGGTCCCTGTGGAGCCCCACCCAGAAGTGCTTCCATGTGTGTCACCTCTTTAATGGCTGTCAACCATCCACCTCTCAACTATTTCACATGTTTTTCTGGAACTGTAGCAAAATGTTCATTCTTCCCCAGAGGTGCTGTGTGGTGCTTGGTGATGCCTCATCCAGGCACTGCCTCCGGCCAGCTACTGTTGTAAATTGCATCTATAAACTCATCGGAAAGTAAGACAGAACCTATTTTTCCATGAAATGTTGTTAACTGACCTTGATTCTCTCTATTTTTGTGGTACTTGAATCCCATGTCATCTTCTCCATTGCTTGGTCTGGGATTGATGTCAGATATTTTCACTTTACTTTTTTTTAGACACTGGCACACACTTAGACCTTTTTCAGTCGACTGGAACTTTGCTGGTTATTAAAAATGGATGCCAACAGGCCAAACGTCTCCCAGGCAGCTCTTTAAGAACTTCAGGGTATAAGTTGTCTGAGCTTTGCAATTTAAAATTGTTGATCCCTAACAGCTGTTGTCTGTCATTCTCCTCAGTGATGCACTGGAGAGCACTTCATGATCCTTATATCATCTCAATGTATCATCTTTTTTCTTTCCAAGTAGAGAACAAAAACATTAATCAAACTCTTATGCATAATCATTAGTTATTTCACCAACGCATTCTAGAAATGAGCTAATATTGTTGTAAGGATTAATTTTTCATTTCTTAATGTACATCTTTATGGTCCATACAGGGACTCGTTCAATTTATTTATTGGAGTGACAATTATCTGAATGTTTCCTGACGTCTGAATATGTGTAATCAGTTATCTTTTAGATGCATCATTTGGATACCTAATTTGCAAATAATGCAGGATGTTGCTCAGTCACACAAACTAAAGTCAAAGCTCTCTTGCCTGTGTGGTTCATCTCACCACAATGAGGGCTTAAGGCACAGGCAACACTGGTCTTTCTGCTTTTACTAAATATGACTTCACTGAAATGGAAACTCTCCATCCCCATACAACAATGCTGCCTACAGACCGGAGAATAGAGATCACAGGCTATTCTTGGACTCAGAAAGTGAAGATTTTGTTGTTTTCTCTGCTAATAAGTCTTTCATGCAAATCCTCACCCATTTGTGCCCCAGCTCTCTTGCCTATAATTGGGACATGGTGCTCCTTCACCTATAGGAAGCATTGAGGTCTCATGGAGGAGGACATCTTCCCTGAGTGAAGTCTTCTGCCATTGGGGTGCCTTAGAAGAGTCTGAAATGGACAGAATTAATGTTTGCTTTGTTCTTTGGGTGCCACCTTGCCATTCACTCTTGGAGCATCTGCACACTGCAGTTTGCCTTGAATTTTATTGAAAAGCTGTCCGAGGTGCAACAAGTACTTTGGGGCAAACAAACAGAATCATAGAATCACAGAATTGTTTTGGTTGGAAGATACCTTTAAGATCATCAAATCCAACTGGTTAACCCAGCACTGCCAGGTGACCACTTAAGCATGTCTGACAGCATGACATCTCTACACCTTTTAAATACCTTCAGGAATAAGATGAATCCACCACTTCCCTGGGCAGTCTGTTTCAGTGCTTTACAGTCTTTTGGGTGATTTTTTTTTTTTTTTTTTCCTATTCAACCTAAATCTCCCCTGGTGCAACTTGAGGGCATTTCCTCATGTCCTATCACTTGTTACTTGGGAGAAAAGACTGACCCCTATCTTGTTACAACTTCCTTTCAAGTAGTTTTAGAGAGCAAAAAGATCTTCCCCCAGCTATGGGTTGTTGATCCTTTAATAAGTTCCCTCCTCAGAGAATGGGGTTTAGAGCTTCACAATTTCCTCTCTCTTCTTTCTGAAAGATAACGAACAGAGAAGGCAGAAAGGAAAGCTGAAATTGGGAGGGATCTGGATCCAATATGTGATTTGTTTCTTGTGGAAAGACCTGCTTTGGTTCAGACTGTTCAAGCTGGTATAACTTTCACACTGTAAATTCAGTGTAAAACCAAATGTGTTTCCTGAAACAGATCCTTGGAGGACTTTCAAAGACACCAGTAGGTCAGATGTATCCAATTAGTAAGGGCCTGTGACAGCAGGTGAGGGCCCTGAGGGGCAGGATGGGGGATCTTCTCAGAACATCTTGCCTGCACCAGGTTGAACTTAATTGAGGTCACTCCGTGGGTTAGAGCAAGGGGAGTTCACAGTGGAGCTTTGGTGGTGGAGATGACTTTCAGCAGTAAAGGCAGTAAAAGGATAAAGGGCAGCACAGGTTATAGTGTGGTCATGGCAGTGTGTGGAGGCTCATCTTGCTGTTGCATGTACATGTATGGTGCCTTCTGTCACCCCTAACTATGCAGCTTTGCATATATATCTGTTCTTGGCTTTTTAAAGTTTCTGCCTTTGCTTGTTGCTGTTTTATGAAAGTGTCTTCTCACCAGATTTTCATCTTGCCTTCTCCTTACCTGTACTCTGTGTCATCTAGGAACGTTCCATTTTTAATAGCATATCATGCCTCTTTGCAGAGAGATCCAAAACAGTTGTAATTCATGATTAGAGTTCCTATGGGCTACGAGTCCAGGACCCTGTCTTGGCTCTCAGTGCTACTAAGTGATCAGCCCTGATACTTGACTGTACTTAAAAATTTTGCTTTATGTTTTGGCTCTTTGATCAGCTGTCACTACAATGCGAGGATAGTCCAAACTTATTTTGTGAGGGCTGATCACATCCTGGGACATTCTGGAAGCACATGGTAGATAAATTAACTAGAGGAAAGTGTCCCATAGAGTGGTAGCATTCAAATTTTATACCCAGAGGTTCTTGAGGCATTTCACAACTCACATGTATACATCACCACTGTGCAGAGGCAAAGTGCAGTCCAAGGCACTGTATAGGAGATGGGGATCCTGTCATAATGGGCATATGGGCACAAGTCTCCCTGCTACGGGGTCCGGTAACAGCCAGACAGAAGCAGAGATGTAAAGCCTCAGATGACAACTAATGAAGGGAAAGGTGCTCTGAGGTTAACAGGTAAGACAGAGCTCTCTGGCAGCATTGCTTTCCAATATTGCTATATGGGCAATTGCTCCCCATTTCCAACGTGGAAAAGGGGAAAAGTAACACATCCTCACCAATTTCTGAAGGAGCAGGGGAGCTAGGTGTATTATGAAAAGACCTAGACTTCTAGAGCATGGATCAGGGTGAAAACTACATTAGCAACAAAACAATATGCATTTACTATCTGTGTCTCAATTATCTGTTCATCATCCTCATCAAGCACCAAATATTCAACTGTAAAAATGCTGGCAAGGCAGTCCCTCATTCCTGCTCGTAAGCAGCGCTTAAGTGCCAACAAACAAGAATGTACCTGTGCTGTCAGTGGGACTTCTGTAACAGCAGTATTAATTTTGCTGCCAATGACATAGGAAGTACGCCAGATGTGTGTTTATGAGCTGATTTATGAACAAGAGGAGGATCACAGCAGCTACTTGTGGTATTGGTAAGTATACGGAGGACAGCAGCTGCCTGCAGCTTCGACCCCTGCAGATGTACTGCACTTTGAAGCTATCTGTCAGCAACATGGAGAAGGAATCAAAATGGAGGAGCCCTTGAGGAAAGGATGAACAAGGCCTTTGCATTTTAGATGGGCTTTAGGTTAGAAAAATAATAACCCTGAAATATTTTAATAATAGAAAGATCAGCTCTAGCATTAGTAATCTAGCCAGACAACAGTGGGATGAAAAGAGAAATAGGGAATGTTTGATGTAAAATCAAGGTCGTGCCCTGAAAATCAGACACAGACATGGAAAGAGGTGTGTGAACCATTAAAAAGAAAGGAAACTTGAGATAGCTGCCTTACCAGCTGCCAAAGACACCACACTCTCTGTTTGTGCACGCTGGAGCCCTCTCCTCCACACTTGGCAGTGGCAGATACTGCATTGTGGCACCATCAGAGGAGTAGAAACCCAGAGGATAAGCCAGAAGTGGGCTAGGGACATACTTTAAAAATTCCTTTCTACTCATTAATCTAATGTGGGAGAATGGATTTGAAGCTCTCAGCAGAGAGGAAAGTTTTGGCCCAGGGGAATGCAGCTCTCTGCTCATTTGCTGAGCCAACACAGCAGCACAGCACAGCCCTTCTCTGCCTCCTTCTCCTCCTCCCCTGTGAGAAGCACTGGTGAGCAAGAAAGAACTGTTACGTTCTCAGGCTTGACCAGAAAGCAGTGTCTCTGTCAATGCCACCAAAATCTTCATGGTTCTTTCTGGGAGCATCAAGGTGCTGCAGAATTTGCACTTCTCTGGTGGAGCCTGAAAGTCCTTCTCATTTATGTATGCCCAGGCTGCAGCTGAGGGGCCCTGAAGTTGATAGCAAATTTACGCCTGGTTTCACCGGGTGCTGTGGCTTATCCATCATCCTTGCATCTGTTGCTGCAGCAGTGGCTTCTACTGAGCTTTGTGCTCTCAACTCCCAACATAGGAAACCGGCTCCTCCAGATGAATGCCTCCACACAGCCTTCCCACCACCCCTTGCCCAGCACCCGCCTCTCTCTGGCAGCTGGCATCTGGCAGCAACATGACAAGAAACAACTGTCATGGCCCTCAATACAAAAAGGATAGTATTAACCCAAGCACTCTAGAAGAGGGATATGAGCTACTCCACCAAGAGCAAACTAAAACTGTTTATGTTTAGACTTTGTTGCTGCAGGGATCACCCATTGCTGTTTCTAGACTTAAAGCTGCACAAGCAGGAACATGACTGCTGAGTCTGGGTGCTGCCTGGCACTGCAGCTTTTTGCCAGTGTTTCATGTAACTTGGTGTTGCATGACGGAATGATGGACTCTCACTGCATTCTAAAAACACAGGTGGTTACCGGATCCTGAGCAGTAGGGGTGGAATGGGGTTTCAGTGACTGACTTCCAGATCAGGAAAGCCTACACCACAGGTGAATGGTTGGAGAGTGGGAGTGATGGAATTCAGTCACCACAGTGTCACTGGACACACCTGAGGTACTCTGAGACACTGAGCAAGCTGCAGAGCATCAAGGTGTGGAGAGTTGATCCACACCAGCTGGGACTATGCAAACATGACTATGTTTGGCATGCTTTGGTTGGATCAAGCCCTTTGGTACCTGGGCCTGGAAAGCAGGAAGATGGGAGATGAGGAGAGCACCAAACTGCTCTTGCACTTCTGCAAATTCCCAAGCTCCCCATGCATCCTTGCGTGTCACTGTGCGCACCAGGACCACTGGCTGCCTGCAACCTCAGACCACCTGCTCCACCTGCAACTGACCACAAGCAGTGCCTGCATCTGGGGAACTGTACTTTCCAAAGAGCATCGGTAGCAGATTTCTTCCTCTTTGTACTTGGTCATCTAAACAATGGCTCTGATTAAAATCAGGAGCTGTTGTAAGCTCAGACATGGGTGGAGAGCAGCCCAGCTATTTGGTCAACAAAATAAAAATTAAGATACTTTGAGCATCTGTTTTCTGTTGACTTTGTGAATATATATATGGGGGGTGCGGGGG
>WBNM01024481.1:0-59410 GCA_013399055.1 Ramphastos sulfuratus | reverse complement strand
GGGGGTTTGTTTTGTTTTGTTTTTCCTCTTTAATTTTGGAAGTGTCCCTGTGAGATTGGACGATTTTCTTGAAAGATCAGCAGAACTAGATGCCTTGAAGTTTTCCAAAGATCAGTTGTTTTATTAGATGACAGCCTAGAAAGCCACTAGGGATGTACAATGAGCATCCACCCTTTATGGGAAGAGGAGAAGGTGGAAGTGGAGAGGCCATGGTTCTGATTTGCTTGGCTTGGCGCTCAGGCTTGCTAGTTTTGCTATATGTTGAAGCCACGTGATTTGTGTAGCTGTGACACAATGTCATAAATCAATCCAGCTGGGCTAGGAAAGTTCACGAACCCTTACTGAACTTTTGGACGAATCTGGGTTGAGTTTCTAGCTCATGACGAAATCTGATACCAGGCAGGCTTCAGAAGGATTTGCCTTTCATTGCAAACCTTTTGTAGAGCTTCACTAAAAAGGCAATGATCAGGAAAAACACTGGTTTTAGGCACGAAAAGAGGTGTTGGCATGAGAGCATTTCAGTACAGCAAAGCTGACTTTATGAAATATTCCTAGTGCAGTCAGTGAAAAATTACTAATTTTGCAAACTGCCTCTAGCACAGCACTGTCAGGAGTTACTTCCTTTTCACGGAGTATCACTTGTTACTTGAAACACCTGCTGGGAAGATCATCCTTTTGCATTAGATTTTACAGATTTTTAGAGTGATTTCAAACCTTGTAGTTTAAAACTTGTTAAATTCTACTGATCTATTTGAACATTTCTCAATTTATTTTTTTTAACTCATAGGCATGAAAGTGTCTTAGCAATTGTCTAAATGCAATGTTTGAAAGATTTCAAAGAGTGTCTTCATTTTCCTTCAGCTCAAAAATCCTTTGTATTTTTACTCTGAACACAGAAATGAAGCCAGAAAGGACTTCCTTGTAAGTTTCATCATTGCTTTTCTAGCTGAAGGGAGGTTGGACTCCCTTGCTACATCTCCCAAGACGGCAGACCTCTACAAAGGGTTAGTTTGAGTTCAGATTTTGAATAAGCCTTTACAATGCTGCTTCTTGCAAATGAATCAGGAACGATAATGAGGAGATTTTAAGATAACAAGATTTCAGGTCCAATTTATTTACCTTCTTCTGTTTGAATTTTCATGTTTCATATTTGCAGCCTTTTGCTTCCCAATGCGAAGGAGTGAGAAGCCTGAGATCCTCCAACGCTCATAGGGCTGCACAGCCATCTTCTTTGGAAAAAAATGAAAAAGCTACAGCTCTTTCAGAAAAAGCTCTGTGTTTCTAGATAACTAAACAAGTCTCTGACTCCTCTGAGCTTTATTTTTCACTCATTCATAGCAGAAAATAGTAGAAGCTGTACATTATCTGCTATACTCTATAAAATGTATATAAATTATATTAAATGCATATAAAATACACGTATTGTGTACTAAGAAACTGCACTGAACCCAGTCCAATGTCGTCACTGAGTTTAGCATGACTTTTGCCTTTGGATTAAATTGAACTCGGAACTGCTCTCAGATTAACGAAATCAAAATAAAACATGGTATTTCAGTCATTTTAAACAGCAGAGATACACAATCAATGCTGACATTCAGTAAGCAGCAATTTATGGAGGCCTGTGTCTCTCATACAGCAAATTGTGCTGATGCAAACAACTGACCTGTGTGGGAAAACAGCAAAACGCTCCATTAATCTCATTATTGACACCAAGATTGTGGTGATTTAGAGGAAAGGACTAAAAAAGGAGGACAGCGAAGTGCCTCACTCAGGAAGGAATAACAAAATGTTCAGATTCTGAGGAGCGAATTTTTTTTTTTTGCCTGGAAAAAAATAATTTTGGAAGTTTATAGGAATAGTGAGCTAAAAATCTCTTAGCTATGTACAGCTGTCCCAACAAACCAACATTCTGGGGCAATCTCTGCTTCCACAGAGATGGATGCACCTTGCATAGGCTGCTGGGATAATGGACCCCCAGGGCTGAGAGCAGCATCTTGGGGTGCGCTGGACCGTGTTGAACTAATGCTCATCTTGAAAACTTTCCATTCGATGAGTGAGTCCTGTGGGCCTCCCTTCTGACCTCCACCCAGTGCATAAGCATCCTAACAGCCCAAGAGGAATCACTTTGGGGTTGTATGTAGACTTGCAGCAGTGTTTGGCAAGTGATTTGAGGCTTTAAAATATGAGGTCTTAAATATGGGAACTGTTTTAGTCCATGTGTCAGGCAGTGGATTGAAGTTCATTTGCCAGAGGGACCCAATGAGGAAGACTGAGAAAGAAGGCAGAGAAGGCAGAGGAACAGGACTGTGCTAGATAGGTAATATATGGCAGAAAGACAATGCTGTTCCACAAAAAGGACAGCAAATGTGAATTCTTAATGTCAAGAGTTGAAGGGCCAGGAAAAGCTGTAGAAAAAGCACTAGACGGAGAATGTTTTAGGTAGATATTAAGAACATTTTTCTTATCAAGCCAAGCAAGTTACAAGTTGCTAATAGTGCCATGGAGTCAGAGCAAGCTCAGATGGCTTCTAACAGAAAGCTCCACTGGTGTGTTATCACTGCTGCTGGTGCCTGATCCAGCTTATTTTGAGCTCCAGCTTGGCATAACTGTACAACACCCACTTATGACCTATCTTCACAATGCCAGCTCAATGGGACTGTACACTGCATCAAGAAATCTACAAGCCATTGAAGCATTGAAGATTTGCCAAAGCAGTGATCAAGTTGTTCTGTCACCAGGGAAATTTTGCAAGGTATCCCAAAATGCCAGTAGTGTCATGGAATTGATTACACAAGGGTTGAAGTTGGAGGAGACCTCACCTTGTCCAACACTTCTACTCAAGCAGAGCCACCTAGAGCAGGTTGCCTAGGACCATGTCCACATGGCTTTCAAGTCTCTCCAAGGATGGAGACTCCACAACATCCCAGGCAACCTGCAAATCAGTGATATAAATTAGGCTTCCCTGCACATACGTTGATCTTGTAAAATCCAACCATGTAAGAGATCAGCACTTGCTCCAAGCAGAGCCAAAATGAATAACCCGTTGGATGTCTTTTTCATCCCAAAGCATTCATATTTTAGCAGATCAGCATGACTAGGAGCTGTCAGTGTAATTCACCATTTTCTAGACTTGGGGTCTTCCAAATGGAGGTGATTATTTAATTTCCTTCTGTGTGTGAAAGAGCCAGAGCTGTGTTTCCTACATTCGAATGAGCTCCACTTCATCAGAAAAATAAGGAGCACCATTTCAGAGGTGCTTCCTCTGAGAAGAGTTTTGTGTGGAGGAAATTGCTCCCACAAGCTGGAGGAGTAAGAATTGTGCCCTGAGAAGTTGCATAAAGAGTTATTAATTTGCTTGGGTAAAGTCTTAGTGGAAAGTTAACACCCATTTGCACTATAACCGATAGCAGGAGCAGGAACTGGAACAAGCTGAAAGTAAATCCTGCAGCTGGAGATTTTCTGCCCCTGAAAATTCAAAGTCCTGTGCACACAGGACTTTCTGAGTACATGCATGTGTGATCCACAGCTCTTTGTTATATATTGTGATTTTTCCCACCCCTTTACATGGTAAGTAGGTAGGAGACAGCTGTTTGGATAAGTCAGCAGCAGGCGCTAAGATTATAACAAAGCCATTGGTCTGCAGTGGAAAGTTTCTATGCCTCACGCAGGGCTTTTATCAGGGATCTACAAATTGTCTATGTTTCATTTTAAGGGCTTAACTTAGCTCATCCTCAAAGCAAAACGACTTTGTCTTTCCTGTCATCTTCTGAGGTTAAGGAAGTGGTGAGATGTGTGTGTTCTCTATCACTGGATATCACCTTACAGCAAAGCCTGGAAAGAGGTTTATTAATCAGCATTTTGGATTTCCTTTCCCTATTTTCCTCTGCTTCTTGATTACTTTGGCAAAGTAATTAATTTCCTCCTTTACTCTGCTTAAACAAATCAGAAAATTCAGAGATGATGTGAAACCAGTCTGCCTGAGCTTAACATAACTCTCCTGGGACCTGGGCAGAGCTCTTATTCTTGTGCAACACCAGCATAGGCAGTACCAATCTCCTCTCCTTCAATGCCAGGGCAACACCACACTTACACTCCGTACACACCCTAAAAAGCCTGGAGGTCACTGAGCAGCTACTGAGTTGATAAATCAGCCAGAGCTTGAGACCTGGCATGCAGCTGCTTAGACCTCAGTCACTGAAAAAGGGGAGAGGCTTTCTGTATGATTGTGTTGACTCACTGGAGAAAGTGAGTTAAGAGTAGTGTCAGAAAGCTGATTGATGAAAGAAATCTTTAGGTGGGCCTCTCAAATGGTAGAGAGGTGCATAAAGGGAATGGCTTGGTAAACTTGGGGAGTTTGCAGATCACCTTTCTGCAGTCAGTGCTTTCTTGCTGGCTCTCTAGTGGTTTGCACCAGTGTGTTTTGCACTAGAGATGTGTGTAGGCAGGCCTGAAAATCTTGTGCGCTGCTGTTTGTATGAAGAATGCATCTGTCCTGTCACTGAGGAAATTGTATGGCTACTAGCACTACATAAGGTGTGGTTTCCTTAAAAAAAAAAAAACAAGTGGAAAGCAGTATCAGAACAAAGCAGTAGCTTCTTAGAGTTGCCCACTGCTCCTCTGGCCCTAGGGACCAACATGTCCTCAGAGTTCAAAGCCACCTCACAAGGCCAGACTCTGATCCAGAAGAATTTGCAGTGTGTGTTAACAAGACACACAAAGAATGGAAGAAAAAAGACTCCTTATTATCCTACTTACTGGACAAAGGGACTGAAGAAGCAGAGAATCTTAGAGATTTCTTAATTTATGTCACATGTGTCCCTCTTTTTCAGCGGCCAGAGAGCTTTCTGACTGTCTCCTTAGCTAGTGCTGGACATAGGCTCTTTATCTGCCACCAGAACAACCATTATGAAGTCCTGCAGGAACATTACATGTTAAATCCTCCGTCTGTTGTAGTCCACATGATACTGCAAGCATAGACAGGCTGTTTTAAACTGATTTAAGCAGGCCAAAGATGAACTGCGTAGCAGATCAACCTTATTCCCTTCCCACTTAAATGATAGTCCTATGCTTAACCCTGGTGTGGCTCAGTAAATCACACGTTCATCGTTTACTACTAATGAAACTTACCCAGCACTAGAGTGAGCAAATTTTGTGAGCAAGAAGTAAACTAAGTAATTGAAGAAGCAGGGGAAATTTTTAGACCACTTAGGTGGATTGATGTATTTAAGAAAGAGTTGGCTTATGTGTTTGCTAATAACTCACCAACCACAGAAGAAAATACTTTAAATCTTCTGGTTGATATGATTTTTGGCTGAGAATGAAGAGATGGAACAAAGAGAATATGTCATTAAAAACCCTAGTCCCAAGCCCTAAATAGCTCAGTAGTAGTCTACAGACTACTTCAGAATTTCTAAGAATATTTCTGTCTGAGAGTCACTCATGCTTATTAGACATGTATGTAATGAAAAAGATAATGTGTAATACAATCCTTATACACAGAACTTTTCTTCTAGAAAATAATCCTCATTTGTGCAGTGCTGGAAGAAGCATTTGATTGTGAAGTGGTTGTAACTGTAGGGGAGTGAGAGGTTCACTCAATTAAAAAATTTTCAGCATCATTATTTTAGTTCCTTGGCAAAAGTTTGCTAAAGACATGAAGACCAAAGGTGGGAGAAGACAGTAATTTCCTTGCAGACAATGGCTTCTCAGCAGGTGTGTGCTTGTGGAGTGGAAAGAGATTCTAACTTGCTCAGGTGGAGGAAGGTGCCCTCACTCACACCAGAGTAAGTGGCACACAGGGCTTTGCCCTTGCATCCAAACAAGCCAGAAGGAAACTCCTCTTATGTAAGACAACCTTCAGGAATTACTGGAGAGATCTGGAGACTCCAGCAAGGTAATAGGAATAGGAAAAAAAGGCAATGAGCAAGTGTCAGGACACTCAAGATCTCCATAGTCCTTTTGCTGCCTATCTCTGCCCCTCTGAGATCCCAAGTCAGGCCCAGCCTGGGGCCTCCCTCGACATACTTTGAGAGCCCTGCTGACTCATTTTAACCAGAAAAGTCATACTGCACCAATCCTCTAGGAGAAAGGAGTACTGAGAGTGGGCTGAATTCTTGCTGCTATCAAAATGACTCTACATGGTAACTTCTACAGGATACGTATATGCATATATATGTACGCATTAAAGTAGATCTAAAACTGCTTACAGATCAGTCTAAGTGTGAGGAAGTGATTTTCGTGCCCAGAAGTAGAGGATTGAGATTGTGGTGAGAATACAGGTCAGTTTTGAAAAGAATGAAGTTCCTGTCTTGCTTTTAGGGGTTTTGAGGTTTTTTTTGGTTTTTTTTTTCATTTTTGACTATCAGTTACTACCAGTGATAGCTTCATACTGCTGAATAGGCTTTGGCCAAGAGACTTAGATTTCAGATATCGATATTTTTAATCATGAAGCAAAAATACTGCAGTATTCACTTTCCTTAGATCTCCTGTTGCCGAGATACAGCTATTGAGCTTGTGAAATAAGCGTAACACTATCATTACTTTCAGTAAGACCAAGGCCGGGTCCATTGTAGACAGAGATCCATTAAGCCCTTTATGTGCTGGCCAGGCCTTCCAAAATCATATGGGCATTCTTGTTGTTCATTCTTCCTGGCTGTTGTTAATCAATTAATATGTGAATTTACAGACTCAGATGGAGACGGGATATTAATATAGGCTGTGCACTGTTTCCTTCCAGGAATTAATGTAACAGCTGTCATTAACATAATGTATTTACATGAGCCCAACAGAAAGCTATGTATCCTTATGCATTCACCTAAGCAGGCTTGGTAAGTGCTTTACCATCAATAATCTTGATGCACTTGAAATTAAGTATGTGTGTCAAGGTTAGCACTTCCTGGGCTGAGAAACCAAAGCAGAAGAATATAAATGGACGTTAGCAATGCATGTGTATGGGAGAGGAAGATCACACCTGAATCTAGTCAATACCCAAGAGTATTTGGAGCCTGGAGCAAATAATCTAGAAAAAAGCTCCACTTTTAATGACTGCAGATGGAGTTAGTGTTCTCCACTTATGCCTTTCTGCTCTTGATATGCCCAGATGGGCTTTCTGATGGAGGAGTTGTTAAATGTAGGCTGACTTTGGCCATTCAGGAACCAGTGTGGCCTCTTGTTGTGAGACAGAGCTATGTAAAGAAATGTCTCTGGGTGATACAGTATAGTCTACACCTTCATGCAGCAGCCCACTGTCATGAGAATGTGACCATTACTGCTCCCTATTCCCTAGACAACCTTCTGATTGGTGGTGGAAGTTCTGAAACAATGTTAAAAGAAGCTGATTATAGTTGGTTTTATTTTCCAAAAACATATTCTCTTAAAAACAAACAAATAAAAAACAACAACAAACAAACAACAACAAACATCAGGGGAAAAAATAGACAAACAAAACCAAATCAGCAAACAATCATTAGCTATTAAGCTATTACACAAAATTGAGAGAGCAGGCAACTGATACCAAGGAAACGCAGACTTTAAACCATTACAGTAAAGTTTGCTCAGGTCTGAGATTAGTCTTCCAGGTGCAAAATAGAAAGATCTGTGCAGAGGCATTCTCAGGACTTGCCAGGTGGCAGAATGGGACAGAATATAATTGTGTGCCCCATAGTAACTGAGGGCATGTGCACAGGAATCAGGGAAGGAGTCATATTTGTAAAAGATCAAGGGAGGAGGAAATGTGATGCGAGAACTGGGAATTAGCAGAGATGATTGTTGTTATAAAATAAAATAAAACAAAATAGACTAATGAGACAATCTGGGGAGCAATACAGCTAGTGAGTTGGACGAGCTGTTCTAGGGAAAAGGCTTGGAAACCATTCCAAGGGATGCTGTAAGAGAAGGACAACCAAACCCGGACTTGATTAGAGGAAGCTGGGATAAACTGAGGAACAGGAGGATTGTGTCACACATAACTATGCCTCAGCAATTCTTTGAAGATACCATTGCCACAACAGATAAGGACAATTTAGTGGGTAGCAGAGTATTTTGATTTTCCAGAAGCATTTGACAGTTTTCTATATAGGAGATTAATGGCTTTTGTACTAAGACGTTAAAGGGAAGATAAAACAGTGATTGTAATGGAAAAATAACTTTAAAAAGGAGAGAAAGGTTGGCAAAGGATGGAAGGAAGCATTTCTTACTGTTTCTAACACTGACACCACTTCTATTTATAGTAGACCGAGTGACATTTATGTTGAAGTTGGTGGTAGTTTGCCACTGAAATCAGCTTTGCAGGCAGTTAATGAAAATGGATTGTTTCTTTATTTGATCTATGTACCTGTTTGAAACAGCCTGAAACCAGAATGATAAACCACATTACTGCATGAGCTGCAGGCAGACAATTGGAAGCACTGCTGGCTTTACCTGGGCAGTCCAACACAGGGATATCCTGGGGCAAGTTATTTCATCACCCAGTGCAGGGAGGGGTCTTAGCAAGTGGCAGTGCCTGCAGCCATGCAGCATGAGTCCTCCCATTCAAATCCCTGCCTTACTCACTGGGCCAAAAGTATTTCTCTGTAAAGTGCTATGGGAAGACATGGAAGCAGGGCTGAAACAACCTATTTGAATCCAGATAGGCACTTTCCAAAATATGTCCAATGCTTTATTATATGTTCACATTGCTGTAGGTTTGTGTATCAGTATCCTTAGTGTGTACCTACAGCAGGGCCACGTCTCTTCTACACTGGGAGTGTATTAGTACTCAGTTCTGGTGGGCAAAGTGTCAGTACTGGCCCTATGGGCTGGATGCTTGAGGACAGACAGATCAGAGGACTCCATGGGCTGCAGGTTCCCTAAAGCCCTGGACATGCATTTGTTCAGCAATGGTAACTTCCCAAATCAGTTATTCTAGTCCCAAACTGTAATCATGGAACAGCCTCCAGTCACCTCTTGTTAAACCATAGCACATTATCAGGTAGAGAGCAGACCTGAGTGAAATCCTTTGGTAATCAGTGCACTGTAATGCTTAGAGGGAGTGAAGCATGTGAGGCAGGGGAAATCTGAGGTCCTGGCTCTGTCAGCCCAAAATTTCGGAGTTGTCTTAAAGGAAACAGGATCTTATCTAAAGTGTTTGAACTCTTCCTTAGTCCTTCCAGTCAAGTGTTTGTATGTAACATTGTCCCCACATTATGCTGTCCTAGTTGATATTTACTGGCACTGGAAATTAAAAGAGAGTTTATGAGCAGTCATC
The DNA here is from genome assembly GCA_013399055.1 of Ramphastos sulfuratus. Classification (NCBI taxonomy): domain Eukaryota; kingdom Metazoa; phylum Chordata; class Aves; order Piciformes; family Ramphastidae; genus Ramphastos; species Ramphastos sulfuratus. Next base: position 50,166 of record WBNM01024481.1, on the reverse strand, counting down.
TAAAGACAGAGAAAGCCACAACCAACATGCCAAAGGAAACTCCTATCTAAGCTGGCATTGCATGAATTATTTCTGCTAGTTCTGCTCTCACTGATGCTGGGGTTGGTCAGACACAGTGCCCCTGAAATTGGGGCATGGGTCATTACAGTGAGATATCATGAGTTGAAAACTGGCATGTGTCTTCAGGGTCAGTAAAGTCATGTTGTTTGTTCGCCAGAGAGATATGCAGGTGTATCTCATTTTTAAAGTCTGACTGTTGGCTCTTAACTTGTGCATCCACTTCCTCTCAGGTGGAAGTGTCATTCATGTAATCTGATGCTCTTCCTCTTTGACAGATATAATCTTGCTCAGACCCATAGATGTAGGCCTATGTAAAAGATACTAAGGGTATTCAACTCATCTCCACTGAGTATATTCGCACTAAAGTTATATTAATTCTTGGACACACACTAGTGAGTAAATCACTAGTTGTTTGGGGTTTTTTTTCCCTACAAGCCTTTATTATCTCTCTGTCATAAAGAAAGCAGTCTCCAAAATGGAAAAGCTTTCAGGTTATTTTGCCTGAATATTCTTTCTTTTTTTTTTTTTTTTTTTTTTTTCCGGTAGCACTTTATCCTAGTTTCAGAATGGTGTGGTGGGGGAAAGACAGGAAAAAATACATCATATTTGAATGGCTGTGGGGAAAACAAACAGCATTTGAAACAGGCTGTTTTAAAATGTAACTTCCTACCTGCAGTCTTTGTTTTCTCTGGAAGTGCCTAGAATCCTTGATGGCACTTGAGTTCTTAAAAACCTGCTCAATGAATGTAAATCAAGATAAGGAATACATATGGTAACAATGCTTGGTTTCAACTTGTTCCAGCTGTTTGCGTGCTGGTGAATTGCAGGGCTAGGAACACTGTGTCCACAACCCTGTTACTGGAAGTGGCAGACAGGCCACTTAAGCAGCTTGCTACATCCATGCAGCAGGTAAGGTAGAATTCACCTTGTGGCAATCAAAAGAGTTACCTCAGTATAGCAGAGGGAAATCTAGCTCCTCAAACTCCTTGAGGCTGCCATAAGGAAAAGTCATGATTAGCAAACAAAAAGAAAACAGTATCCGGGTGTTTAAAGTCCACCTGAAGTTTGATTTCTCTGTCAGAAAACTCAGCACTAAAGTTTAAGATAACATTTGGAGGGAAACAGATGTACTTGGGTGGTTTATTTGAAGTAGCTTTTCATGTCTCATAGCCTGACTTTCTAAAATCTTTCTCTTGTTCCAGCATTTAATGTGATTACCCCTTACAGCAGAGCTGTCATTAGTGATGCACAATCAGCCCGAAGGAGATGCACTTTACACTGCTGCTTGTAATTGATACTAAAATAAAAGGTTATATAGCCTGAATGCGTAGGTGCATGAACTTGAATATAATCTGTTGAATTCCTTGTTCAATAGCACAGTTGAACCCTTACACAATGTTTTCTCTTATTGCTGGATCTCTACAAAACATTTACTTTTTCCTTTGGTGCTGATCTAGTTTGCCACAAATTAACCTGCTGTAAAATGACAGGCTTGGGAACTGAGCCCAAGCACCCTGTCACCCACTCTGGCACCTCTGACCAGCACCTCCTGTAGGCCACATTGCCTCTTACAGGAGGTGTTTGGGGTGGGTACCATCATTCAAGGCTTTGGCCTGTGTAATGTAATTATAACATGCAGTGATCCTGCAGTTTTCTCCTATCCCTTTCTTTAGTGATACCATATGAAACAAAAATGTCACCTGCCGTGTAATGCATATTAATATAACGGCACTATAAGCAATCACCACAGCTTAAATAAATGGCAGAGGATACAACTGTTCTCCTTCTTTCCATGATTTCTCTACAGATCAGTTTTCAGGAGAGGAGAGAAGTGCATGTGGCACTCAGCTGTACCTGGGGCTTTCTCCAGTGAAGAAGAATGTTTCACACCCACCTGCTGTATGCCTTTTTGGGATTTTCCAGGTATGAAAAATTATATTTAAACATGCTTTTAAACACATTCACCCACTGTGCAAAGCTTCCTATCTCAGAAGTCCTTCAAGCCACAAAAAAGTTAAAAACAGAGATTAGCAGATTCAGGGCCTAAGGTGGAGCTGTTTTCTGTAACAAAACCAAGAGTCAACAAACAGTTAAACATTGCAGTCCATGGGGGAACAGCAGAACAGGCAAGGGTTCAGTCGGATCAACTTCAAAACAGTCAGTGGGCTGTATGCTGGCACCTTAATTTCTCACTCTCTCTCTTGCTCCTACAAAGTGAAGAAATACTGTTTTTAGAAACTCTCTTCCAGATACTCCCATATTGATTCTGTCATCTTGAGTGCATCTATTGCTGCTAAATCTCCTCAAAGAGAGGAAAGAGACCCCTTTTTGCCTGAACTGCAGCTGGGCAAGATAGTGGGAAGTTTTCAAGTGAAAGTAGATATCATGGTAGTTCTGTGGTGATGACCTCTCCTCTGCAGTGATACTACAAGGACATTGGAACACCTAGGTCTGTTCCTGGTGCTCGCACTGAGCATATAAAAACAGTATATGACTTCTCCTTGCTGCTGCCCTTTCCCACCTGCTGTAATGTAGTTACTAGATCTAAAGAGTGTGGTTTTATGGGCTGATGCTGTGCTTCCTAGGGTCTTTGGACTTTATCTGCAAGAGGAGACCCTGACCTTTGCAATCTGGTGCTGCTGCAATATTGGATCCCTAGGATTTTCATTCCCTCTGTGGGTACAAATGCTGCATTCACATTTGAAAAATACAATTTTTAAAAGTATCTCAAATATTTAAACCTGTCCCTGTAATCTTCCTGCAAATTTACATACCTTGAAATATATAATAGAAATGTTTGAATATGGAAAGCAGCTCATGATTGCAGAAGGAGAACTTGCATCAATTAATATTTGTCAAGGAGAGAAGAATGAAGCGTAACAAAATCTATATGAAAAAGTACAATCTAGGCAAAGTATTGTGAAGAGCTTTCATACTATAGGAACAGATGCTGCAGTGGAGTGGGCAATGAATGTAAACATCAGTGGCATACTCAGGAGCAGACTCACCTGTGAGCCTGGGCACCCAGAAGCGAACCTTGTCCAAGGAGTTTTGGGGCACCAAAGGAGCTGTTACAGAAATGGAAGGTTGGGTATCATTGCGCAGGGAGATCTGTGCCCTCCTCTATGTTTTTAGGTTTTCTGAGCAAAAATTTAGGACAGTGATAAAAAATTATTTGGGGGGATTATAACCATTGGTTCTAACCCTGGTCCACTTTTCCATGTGCACACAGTGTCTAATGGCTTAAGCAGACCAGGCTAACCCACTAAGCTAAATCTCTGATTCCAGATATTATCAACATTTGCCAAATCTGAGGCACAGGAAACAGGAAAACTCAACAGGTCAATACTGGAGATGGAGCACTGCATCCAGCCAGGCTTCCCCTGCACAGTGATAATGCTTGCTAACACAGTCTCAGTGAGGAGCTGTGACAGTATTAACAGAGAACCCACCTAGAGGTATGATCAAAGAGAGGCCTGCAGCCGCTCTGCTGAATCTGCAGAACAAGATCACATGCACTCTCTGGCCCACAGAGCAGTATAAATTAACATGATCCTCAGTAAGGAGATCAAGGATCTCCCAAACACACATTTGTCTTTGTGTTTATTTGTGCCATCAGCTTAAACAGATTTCTTCCTTATCAGTTGGTTTCTGAAGTTTCAAGAGACACTGTATCTTCGCTTCTCTCTGTAACTGTGAACTAGGACTATGAACACAATAAAGTGATGTGCTAAAATCTAGAGCTACCTCTTATGGAAAAAGAGCAGCTTTTGTCAGCTTTATAATAGGACAGTAAGAGATCGCAAAAATGCATGGTCCTTCCTAACATGAGCCAGCACAGCTTGAGACCATCACCTTGGGAAGTCTCTGTCCTCTCTGGGCAATTACATTTCCTGGGATGCTGCAGCTGACATCCTGCAGCACTGGCATACACAGATGTTTCACATCCTCTGAAGCGAAGAGGTGTAAAAGTACAAAGAACTCAGTCCGAGGAAGCTGGCCAAGAACTGTGAGAAAGGGGAAACTTTGAACAGTCCTGCAAGTGATGCAAGGTCTCCATCTTCTTCAAGGAAAGTGAGTCTGATCTTCCCAATGAAGGGAGCAGGCACTCAGTGGTGGACAGCAGTACTCAACAAGCAGCCTAGCCCTGTTTCTCACACCCAGCAGTCATGTAGCCAGGAATCAATTGCCAGAGCTGCCTCATGATCTCATTTCAAGAGCTAAATCTGATTAGGTTTAAAAAACAATCAGTAAAATTGAAAACATTCAGATTTTCCACGTGCCAGTGAGCAAACCCTTGGGTTTGAGTGTTACTGGTATGGAGAACGTGACGGCAGCCAACTGTGTTTTGCCTGATTGTGCATTGCTGACAGGATGAAAACAGGCTGTGGACCTTCATAGAATCATAGAATGGTCCAGGTCCTGCAGTCGGCAGGGACATCATCAACTAGATCAAGCTGCTGAGAGCCCTGTTGAGCCTCACCTTGAACAAGCTTCCTTGGAGATTGCCTGAACACTGCTACAGGAAGCCTGGATTTATGGACACATTTTATCCACAGTGACCATGAGGCTGCAAGTGACCCACCACAACTAGGGCTTTTGGCTATGCATTAGTGCTACTGAAACCATTAAGGAGATTCCCACTGATTCAAGCAGGACCACAGAATCACAGAGTTAACCAGGTCAGAAAAGACCTCTGGGATCATTGAGTCCAACCTGTCACCTAACCCTTCTAACTAAACCATGGCACTAAGTGCCTCATCCAGTCTCCTTTTAAACACCTCCAGGGATGGTGACTCCACCACCTCCCCGGGCAGCCCATTCCAATGGCCAATCACTCTTTCCCTGAAGAATTTCTTCCTAATGTCCAGCCTAAACCTGCCCTAGTGCAGATTGAGACTGTGTCCTCTTGTTCTGTCACTGGGTGACCAGGTTTTGCCTGGAAGAAGCAAAGAGAAAGGCTGAGACAATGAGCTCTCTCATTTGCTCAGAATAATCCTCCAGATGATGGACATAAACCAGTGTTTACAAGACAGTCAAGCTAGTTTTACATAGCTCTCCTGTGAGGCAGCTCTCTTTTCTCTGCTTATTTTATAAAGGCAGAGAAAGCAGCACTCGTGGCACTGACGATATCTAATAAAACAACAGATTGAAGGCATCTTTCCAGATAGACAACTGTGTTTATTAGTACAAGATACCAGCAAAAGTGCTCTGTAATGAGAATTTCCTCATTTCTTTGTTTTATGTTTATTATAGCCTCTCCTTTGTGCAGCAAATAAAACTGACATGATGATCATTAGAGTCATAGGCAGATTTGGAGGGGTTTATTTAATGTGCCTCTGGTAACTGACACAACACAGCAACGTATCAGGGAGTAGATGTTGTTCATGTTACAAGGCAGACCAACGCAAATTTATGTGGGTAGTTTCCTGGGAACTGATCCAAAGAGGACTTTACATCACCATCCCCAGCAGGACAATGATGACGTTTCAACCTGTGTTCTCAGGGCATAATCTCCAGCCCCAAAGCAGGCACTTAGCATGGACATAAGCAGGATGCAAAATGAGATGCCCCAATTGAATACCAAGCATTGCAAATGGTCAACTTCAATGCAAATGAGCCACAGAAAATCTCCATTTAGGCATTAAAACCAAGACCACAGCTGTGTCACAAACATACATATATATGTGTGAGTGTGCGTGTGCGTGTGTGTGTGTGTGTGTGCGTGTTTAAAAATATTTCCTTATCAAGAGAGGCTGATCAATCTTATACTTCTGGAAAAGCAATCAGGAGGAAGATGATGAAGATATTCTGTGCAACTTTTTTACATCATTAAAGGGCTGAAGTATAAAAGTATTTTCCAGGATTTTAGTAAATCAGCTCAGGTTAACAGCGTGAAGCAAAATAGCTCATTCAGTTGTTGCTCTATAGGAAATACCCTGGGGCAGCATGTATCGGTGTGTAAATAAGTAGTTGAAGTGTAGAATCAGGAGGTTGATTTTTAAAAATCCCCTTTCTGATTAATCAGGACATTTTATTAATTACATGCTATGCAAAATACAAGCTTAGATATAGGAAAAACAGAGACCTCCACAACACATCCTCTACAAGAAACAAAAGTATGAAGAATTGCCAATGCTGCCAGCTGTGCTTGCACACTGCAGTACTGCTGAAGACAACAGTGTGAAAATCTGCAAGGCCCACATTTGTCCCTGGTGTTGTTCAGTTCACTCTGGTGAACAGCCAGGATAAGTTCACCTCGATAAACAAGCCACAGACGTTAGACAGAGCCACCTGCCAATAGCAGAGACCAGCATGCTGCTCTTGGGAGAAGCAAGCAAACAACCACTAGCAGTGCTGGTTTTAACCCAACCCACAGAGCAGGAGTTCGTAATGCTCTCTGTTTCTTCTGTGTGAAAGTGCAAGCTGTTTCTCACAGCTGGCTAACCCACACGGCTCCAAGCATAGCTGTGGGGTGATTTCTAGCCTCAGCACTGACTGGGTACATTTCTCCACCTGCAAAAGAAGAGCAAGGACTTATGTGGGCAATCAGGAGCCCAGAAAGAGTATGAGAACAGGGCAAATGTATTTAGGCTAATTTCCCTAAATACACTCCCCCCTTCTCCCCTGTATCTTTGTAGTTCAGTTTCTCCACATAAGACTTGTCTTTGTGTTTTATAGTCCCCAACGGATTTTTAAAGAAAAAATTCTCTGTGAAAGCACATCACTTCCAGTGCCACCTTCTTGCAGATTGTTACAGTTTCTGCCTGATGGTTCCAGCTCCCTAGCAACAGCAAAATACCAGTTTTATCCCTTCCCTACGTTTCATGGAGATTTAAGCTGTTGATCCCATACATGTATGTGCATTTCTGTGCTGAATCTTTCTGCTCCCTCCTAACATCTGTTGCCTTTTGCCTCCATGAGAAAGGTGATGGACCACCTGGGACAAAGCCTCACAGCTGCATTGAATCTCTGCATCTTCATATTTTCTTCAGCGTTTGGGTAATTTAACCAGAGAGCCGTGAACAGCTCAGTGAGTTTACATTGTACAGACCTATGCTGGCAAGTGCTTCCAGCCTCGAAGTCACCCACCTTGGATCCTACCATTGTACTTATAAATTACTTTATGCATTTCTAGTGTATCTGTCATGCAGAAAGGAGTTACCATGGCATTTGTATCAGTGGAAGACATCAAGCCTTTCCAATGTGTTTCTGCTGTGTTCTGCATTGGGATGAGCTAGCAAGTGTTGGTGCTAGGACTAGGGTTGGTGTGGAGTTGCAGGCACTCTTTGTAGTACTGCATTTTGCAGGGTACTGATAGAGTTAATTTGATCTGCTGCTGCAAGAGACCCTGGCAAAGAAGCAGCAGGAGCAGAAAGGTTTATCTGAAGGGAAATCAGATCTTAGAGTCTTAAACTGATATTAGTTGTGATGGTCTTCAACAGAATTTATCAGAAAATCTGCTGCTGTTTATCTGTTTGTGATCTTGTTATTTAAACAAACAAACGAACAGGAGACAGTGAAAAAAACAGAAGCATGTGGGAAAGAAAACACGGTTAATTTCAGACATTTGGTATGAGAGCCAGCTTTCTATTTGACTGTTTTCATCCACATGCTGCTGGGAGTTTGAGTAGAGCTGACATGATTCTGTGATCAGTGCTAACAGTCTAAAAGGGGTTCAATCTGAGGGACTTAGGTCACCGTCACCTAGAGCATATTGCCCAATGAGCACTTCCTCCTCCTTCATCAGGAGGTCACCTTCTATAAACAACATTGGGATTGTCTGAAATCAAAGGTGGATCTTAATGCAAGGAGGCAGGTGCCATCTCTAAGTGTCTGTGCCACTTGAGCAATTAGCTGACAAATATAAGCCAGATCTTCACATTTCAAAGCTCATTTGCATTGCTTCTGAGACAGTCTGTCGGAAAAGGATGCAATTAGGTTGATGTTGACAAGATTTATGCACAAGAGGAAAAAATAGAACCAAAAGCAAATCCGTTGAACACCCAGGCAAGTGGCAGCTCTGGCACAAGCAGCCTTCGGAAGACAGCAATAAGAGGGCCTTCAGCAGCTGTGAGGGAGGCACATAGCTGCTCCACTCCTCAGCTCTTCAGAGTCAGCAGAGAGGGGATACTCACAGCCACAATCATTGCAGTGTTGCTCCCAACCTTGACAGGAGGCAGTTGCTTTCAGGGGAGCTGCTGCATCACCAGCCCAAGCTGCCATCCACCCTTGGCAATGTGAGCCTGACTGTGTGCACAGCTCAGCTGATTTGCTGCTTGCATTGATCAGCTTCTGCTCTTCATGGATGATGCATGTGGGCATGTGGGCATATGGGTATACAAGACATAACCCTTCATTCATCAGCTGTATTCCTGCTCTGAATAGGAGAGTTGTCATTCCAGGACCATGTGCAAGCTCAGCAGTCGGCACAATAAACAGACCTGCAAATCAGGCAAGCTAAGACTTGCCTCTCACTTTTGCTTAACTAGCATATTCAGGCAAAGTGCCAAAATCTGTACCACTGTCTTCCCTCAAAAGTAGAAAAATTACATTAGAATCCACTCGAAGTGGATGGCATATGTGTTATTTAAGAGTAAAATCACGACAGTAAAATAATCTGTTTAGAACTCAACACAAAGGAGATTTGGAGTTATTTTCCATTTGTGAAATGCAAACTTGTCAAGAGAAATAATAATCCTTTGCCTTGCAAACTGTCCTTGATTCTGCTCTATGTTGAAAAAATATTTTTTAAAATTGCAATAACTAAACTATTAAAACATTTTAATGGTTGTTGTAGATTGCTCAAGTGGCATGGAAAACACATTCCCCTTCCATGTTTTTGTTTTGGTTTTGGATTTTTTTTGGTTGCTGTTCGTTTGGTTTGGGTTTTGTTGGGTTTTGGGTTTTTTGGGGGGNTGGGGTCTGTTTTTTTTTTTGGTTTTTTTTTTTTTTTTTGGTACCGCTATGACAGGAGCTAATGGTGTCTGAGCAGCTTGATTGCGAGTCTAGCCCTTTATTTGCCACTGGACAGACATTTTAATAAGACCATTCCTGTTTCCATTCTCCCAGCAAGCTCCGTCCGGCTACCACAGGCAAGCCCAAAGCTAGATCTTACATCTGTTTTTTAAGCCAGATGGGTAAAACTGTCAAAAGTCCCGGTGATCTACTAAGTCTCAACAGCCAATATATTTGCATGTGAATTAGCAGTAGACAAAGAGAAGTGATCGGCTGTGTTACCTTTGTCTCACTGGCTGCAATCAACAGTGCTTGCACGGCTCTAGGACTTGTAGCAGAAGGACTGTTGATTCCCAGCCGTCTGCCCCGTGACACTCACAACTTCCCAAATCTCTCTTATACCCACTTAAATGCTACCGTTTTGAGGCTTAATAGTCCTAAGCATCTCCGTTGTTCCTTGTATGAATACCTTTGGTTGTGCTTGTTCCCATCCTCTGAAGCTGTTTGCAGAGAGGGGCTCGGGGTTTCACAGGGGTGAGTCAAGACCTCTACACTTGCAGCAGCACTGGGGTTCCTGTTCCAGGATCTTTTCCTTTCCCCAAAAGTCTCAGTAGTTAATTAGTTTCTGACTGTCACTGTGGATGGAGATGCTCTTTTCATGGACCTATCTGCTCAGGACCCATCAGCAGACACATAAATTGGGGGTTTCCCTCCTCCCCACCTCCTATACCGTTTCATGCAGCAATTCGAACAGTTTGATTCATGTGTAAATCATTTATCTGCAATAATTAGATTTGGTTTTTTTATTGCCAGTCCTTCTCCTTAGGTCTTCTTGTAATTCCTAACAGTCCATCTTCATTTTGGTACATTAAATAACTGTATAACCAACCAATAATAACTCGTGGCTCCCTTTTATGAACACATCACACAACCCAGGCTTGGCACAGATTACTAGCACAAACGAGACCTGCACAACTCCCTCGATGACTTCCCTCCACAAAGGAAAATGATCATGTACTTCCACGTGTGGTTTTCTAACATTTAGCCAATGACATATGTAGATTAGGAGTTTACTCTTGTCCCTCCCCTGATTACTTAGTTTCCATAAAAATCTTTATGACAAGACTGTTGGAAAACCAGTGAGGCAGTCTCAACAGCATCACGTATTAGCTGACTATAACAAAATGCTCCTAGAAGTTTATTAGTCAGAACTTCCCTTTGAGAGGCCAGGCTGGCTGTTCAGATGTCCATTCTGTCCTGTATCACAGTCTCATCTAATTTACCTAGGAGAGATGCCAGACTTGTCATTTCCTAGTTTCCTCACCAGCCCTCATCCCTTTTATATGCAATTGCAGTCATATTTACCTCCCTTCAGTCTTCAGATGCCAGCTAATTAATGTTAATTACTACCTAATTTCTTGACTATGACTTGTATGTTAGATTTAATTTAATATTAATTACATATAAAATTTAAGATGTCTGAATTATTCTACTGTTAACATTTTTCAGGACAAAGAGGAGACTTATACAGGTGCTGGATTTCATGAAGGACTCCATTTTACCCAGAAGCATGAACTAATGGTAAATTTAGAAGGTAACATCCATAGGGCTTATTTGCCTAGCCAGACAAGTTGTTAGGCATTCCATTTACATACAGCAGGACGCTTGCACAGATGCTGCAGTGCATGAGGTAACACATTAATTCACTGAAAAAAATCAATCCTGCTGTATTTCCTTGTTCAGTACATAATGTTTTATGCATAGTTTATTTTGCACTTGCTTCTTATTTAAATCACTTATCCCCACTACTTGTTTAGTGAAAAAAATCTGTATTTGGATTCGGATATGTTGAAGTCTTGAAAGCAAAACTGACTTGTTCCCACTGAGATCAGTGAAATATTTGCCAGAGATTTCAACATGCTGCCAGTACTTCATCCAAATCTGTTCGTTCCTCCTGCTAGTAGTAAGACAAAGCAAAGACCTTCCTCGGAACCATGCTCCATGGATGTGTTGCCAGTCCTCATGTCTGGAGATCAGCGAGGGAGCCCTGAAATAGAATGTTGAAAGCAGTGGAAAGAACTTGTGCTGATGTCCAAAATCCTGAGAAAAAATAAAGAAGCTCTAAACCAGTTTGAGGCCTTTGGGCAGAACCGTATCACAACCAGAAGGTAACTCATGAGTGGTAGCAAACTCAGCAGACCGACTGGTAAGACTGAATCAGCATTACTGAAATATTCATACTTACAAATTGAATCATCACATTGTTCTGATCAAGATGGTATGATGTTACAGATGCAGATAGTTGCTAGAGCTATGTTCTCGGTAATGTCTGCATGGAAAGGGTCTCCAAATATAAGAAGCACTACAAAATACCTCAGCAACTGTAAAAGACTTAGCAATATTACAGAGTAGGGACCAACAAACTATTTTTAATCCCCTGTCCTTGTACTCTTTCCACCCACTTTTTCTGCCAATAATTTAGTTTTTCACGCATGCCCAGTACAGCAGGCTTTCAATGGACATTGCTTAACACAAATCAGCCAGGTTGTGCTCATGATTTCTAGAGATGTCTAACAACCTAAACCACCATTCACTCAAACACACTCAATACAGAAGTGATATCGAAGAAATCCACCCCTAAAAATGTTCTTTCCCTCGTCCTTCAAGGTGGAGAAAAATAATTCTTTAAAGCATGGAAAATGTGCTTTGTCCACTTCAGTTTAGATGTCAGCCACGCAAATTATCTTTAGGTGGAATTGAATTTCATGCTAGACCTGACTAGGAAAAGTAAGTGTTTGAGAACAGCAAGAAAAAACAAAAGGGCTCATAACTATGCCCCTTCTGTAAGTATAGATCAGTTACCAAAAAGGAACATGAAGGAACCAGACCTAAATGCTCAGGTGCCAGCAAGTTTAGGAAGGAATTCAATACTTGTGTTAATTCAATACTTTCTTCATTAAAAACAAGGATCCAAGCTTCTTGAAACAGGTTTCCATGTCTGCTTTACACACATCCCAGACAAGCAAATGAAGGGGAGTACGTGGGGTATTGTGAAATAAGCCTGGAATTCTGCGTGCAAGTGAGTTTATTTTTATTCTCCATGTTCTGTGTGTAAGTTATTTGCCTCTCAGGCACGTCACCTCCGAGATTTGTGGCATGCATTGCTCACAGTGCTTGCCTTCACTTTATTCATGAAATCCATTTCATGATAGCAGGACTACATTCCCTGGGGGATAGTCATGCTTCTGGAGGCTGGGACAGAGGGCTCTGAAATGTCACCTGAGACATTCTGTCAGTGTTCATCCTCACTTCGTCCAAAGAGGAATTGCCTGGTGATTGTATCACTCAAAGCAAATTTATCCTGGATGTAACCCCATATCTACCAATCCAGTTGAACTAAGACGAAGTCTGGCTCTGTATTTCCATGAGCATGGCCAAGTAACATTTATTTCTCACAATTTGATTAATTCTAAACTTTCTTTCCCAGTTAATCAAGTTGTGACAGGTTCTGCTGTGGCCTCCATTGGGAAGAAGTGTCTGTGGGCTGATGGAGAGGAAGCAGCTGTGACACTAAAAAACTACTTGTACACAACCAGTACGAAAGCACACCCAGGACACTTAAACATTCTCACTAGATTCACTCAGCAAAAAGGGAGACGTTTCCATGAGATGCAGGTACTTATTTGGGCCTACTTTGACCCAAACAGGGAGCTGAAGGAAAGACATGATGACAAGCAGAGAGAAAATATTTGCTGATGGTGTCTTGTGCAAATGCTTCTGTCTCCTGTAAGAGCTCATTTAGCTACTATAGGATAACCATTTCTAATCCAATGCTCACAGACATAGACACCTAAATAGTTTAATTGCAGAAATAATTTGGAGTTACGAAAGGTTTGGGCTCTGTTTATTTTCATCCTCCTTAGATCTCACTTGCAAATGCTCATTGTCAAAAGCTCCAGCCAGGATCTTGAACAGAGTGCCAGACCAGTATATGCACACACACATAAAAGAGATCATAGTTAGAAGCATTTGATTAGCTAGGTAGTCATTTCATTTACAGACAGCGGTTGAGCATTATCAGGACTAACTGAAACATAATTGACTGCACTTCAGCAGAGCAAGCTGCATTAGACTACTGAGGGAATTAACAAGCACAGTAAGACAACAGAGCTTCCAAAGAGCCCATAGAAATACAAGAAATGGACACAGCAACAGACTCACATTTCTAATTAGAGAATAAGTATGAATGAAATACAGGTTCCTGACATCTGGCTCACCTTTCACTTGCCCTTTAACAGAGGGTTTTCTGCATGTGGGAACATTTCAGACACATCTAGAACTCATTTAACCCAAAAGTTAAACCATGTTAGCAAGTTAGCTAAAGTCACTGAGGGCAGAGGGAAGCCAGTTTCTGAGGCAGTTAGTCATGTACTGAAGAAATACTGTGTGAGTTAGGAGATCAGCCATGTGGAAAAGCCAGAGAGCTCTACACAACAGCTCATCAAAGGATTCTTGCTGGGAACACTCAGCAGTCAATCCTAATGCTGAAATCCGGGCTCAAGTTTCAGTTTCAAGTAAACTCAAAGTTCACAAGTGAGGATATTTTCTCACAGGTAGTGAGTAAGCCTCTTTATTCTGCTTTCATGCTTCTGGGTCAATTTTTTGCCTCAGATAATTAAATCCAGTATGGTGCTGAGGGGCTGTACAATAGCGCACATCCTGGAAAACACCTCAGGACCTCAGCGTGGCCATCAGAGCCCCTCTCTCCCCCCAAACTTCCCACCTGCATCCAATTCAAAGCTCCAGAACTGTGACCGTACTTTGCGTATTTCTGCATTTTGGACTCTACTGACATGGAACCCCTTTGCCTCCAGGGCTGCCAGCAGAGTGGGGACACAGGGAAGCCCCAACCCTACAGCTATCTCACCCATGGGTAAACACTGTGTATGTTTTCCTAGGAACTGAATCCATTTCCAGCTTCAAAGGTAAACACAGGAATACTGTTTCAATTGACTCTGGTGGATGCTGGCCTCGTCTTCAGTGCCAGACTCTCCTTAGATAAAACCACATCATTATCAATATCTTCCAGGTGCTTCAAGCAGCAGGACTTGGTCCTTTGTATGTCCCTGAACTTACTTTCTTACAGCTTCTTCCACACAAATACAAACAAAATCTCAAAACATACTAGCTGCTCACCCAGAGCCCTCCCTGGCTGTTCGACTCTCACTTGGGTGGGTGAATTTAAGTTCTCCTCCTCACTTTTATTCATAAAATCATGTTTGCTAGTGCACCTGAAAAGGAAAATCTCTACAGCTTTCCAAATAGAAAAGGAAAGCAGTTGTTTTTCTGACAGATTTTGCCACTGTCTCAGGTTTAAAACAGACCCAAACAGCCATGCTTATTATTCTCTTGTGGGCAATGAGGAAGCAATTTCTCAAGCTAGAGATGTAAACTGGAGTGATTCATTGCGCTTTACATACCTTGTGTGTTTTTCTTAGCCACTTTAGGTAAATATGGTATTGGAAATCAGGTTCTGTAAGAACAAATTGCTAACAATTACTGCTAAGAGCCCCATCCCTTTCAGCTTCATTTGATACTCTCTGTAATTACACTAGTCATAAAGAAAGTAATTTGGCATTCACATGGGTGTTATATGCCTTTCCACAGAAACCTCAGCAATAATTAATGCTCCATTTACACCTTAAGTGTCTTGTTAGTATTTATTCATTTAGCATTTAAATTGATGAGGATGTTTTAGGAAGGAAGAAGTCAAGATATATTGTACAATATTAAATTTTCATGTTTGTATGACCACACTGTCCCTGCAAAAACCACAGGACACTGATCTAGTGACAAATGCAGGTGAATCTGCAGCCTTAGCTATATTCTTCTCCTTGCCTGCTGTTGTGCTATAAATAGCTCTAGCTCAAACAGTGACATACATAAGATACCAAGGGAAAATCAGGAGATAATATCTGGCAAGGCTTTTGGTGGAGAGACTCAAGACCCAGGAAAATTTCACTCTCTTCCCATCTCTAACATACTTCCAGATGTCTGTGAACAACGCACATGTAGTAAGTCCTCATCTTGTCAGAAGGTCTGGCTCTTAGCTCAAAAGAGGATTTGGGGTGTCTTTTGATTTAGTTTTTTTAATGACCTGAGACTCAACCTAAAGCATTTCATTAAAGAAAAATACTTTTTTCTCTCACTTTTTTTTGACCCATCAAGAAAACATTTTAATGAGATCAGTAAGATCTTCTCTGTGTTTTGCTTTTCACTTAGGCTGTTGGAAAAATTCATCAGCCATTGTCTAGGCCCAAACTTCAGTAGTGCCTTTTAATTAAACATCTCAGATTTTCCTCCAGACCCCAATGAACTGTCTTTGTCAGGTAGGCAAGTGTGATTTGCCCAGGATGATAGAAAAGAAAATTGGTGGCTGCTGCCAGACAAACTGAACCTGTGGTATAACTGGGACTTAGGTCTCCCACATTCCAGCCTTGTGTTTTCATCAATGGGCTCATCCCTTCTTCCCCCCTGTCTTGAAACTAAGGGCTGTATTCAGAGCAGTTTCTCTCTATTTCCTTACCTCTCTATCTGTGGTAATTGATTTTCCAGTTATTACCATCATCAACAACTTGACTAACAAGAGTCGTCAAGGCAAATGGCAATCCCCCCTATGACTGTGTTTAATAAGGGCTGGAGTTCCCCAGATAGATCTGGATTAGACGTAGCCTTCTCACACCACAACTTGGAAGAGCTTTTTCCTTATTCCAGAAACAACAGCGAGCTCTTCTTGCTGTATGACCCCAGTCCTCAATTAAGCTATCCCACAGCTGTTACCGACTTCTAAAAGTGGATCAGTCAGAAGTGTGGCCTTTGTGTTGAGAACTGCCACCAAAGAAAAGAAAATCTGCCAGTGTCTGAGGAGACAGATTTTTGTTTGACACTCTCTCCCATCCCACACACATGTATATATATGTACATATACACAAGATATCTTATAATAATGCCTCGTCACTCATTGCAAAACCTTGATTATATTAGCCAGAACCATATGGTTCTCATACATGCTGAAATGTTGTATACTTATGCTACTTCCTTGCCTTATGTGGAACAGGATGTGCTACCTCCTTTTTTCCCTACATTTTATTTCTCTTCCTCTCCATGCCACGTGCTACAGCTTCTCTAAAAGGAGCACTACCACTGAGATAAGCTTCTCTACCTTCAGCTGCAAGGGCACTTCTAAAAGGGCCCAGCTCACACAGTGCTCCATCAAAAGTGGACATTACTAACACTCACTGTGCACCCAAGCAATCCAGACCATGGCACACAACTTCTGCAGCTTACCCAGGGTGGCTAGGGAGACAAGATATGGAGCTCATCTTTTCCTGTCAAGCGGATCCTCTTTCTACATGATGCTTTTCCTCCCATCCTAGATATTGCAATGAGATTACTGCTATAAAAAAAACTGAGCGCTGCAAGGTGCATACGAATTGCAAATAAGAAATTAATGGTCACATCCTCCAGTGCTCCATGGAGACTAAAGGGCCATTAGCTACATTAAAGCAAGGAAAAACATTCTTCTGTGTTCCCATTTTCCTCTTTACTGCAGTGAGTCTTCATGAGCACAAACACATGACGGTGCCTTGGAAACCTTGCCTTGAATTATAGCCTCTCATTACAAGGGAGAGGCTTCAGCTTCAGTTTCAGCTTTCCTTGCAAAGAATTTTGCTGCCTTTCCTCCACAAAAGCTCCCTTGCTAATTCATCCTGAATCTATATAAGCAGAGGTGACAGTCCAAGGAATCTGGGTCTGAACTGCTGGCCTCCAGGTTTGACCTCCGTGGTCATTCCTCAGGGTTGCAAAAAACTGTATAATTCTCTACTCAGTGATTCCTCCCCCTCAGTTTCCATCTGTGGGCTATGCAAACCCCTAACACAGTAAACCCACCTCTTCTGGCTTCCCCACTGCTACACAAATTTCTGTGGAGTAGAGCACTTTGATCTTGTGGCTTCCTACTTTCCTCACACACCTTAGTTCCACTTTTTCTAGAAAGCAAGGTAACCTAGACATGGGGAGCTTAACTTGAAGAAGACCACCTTTTTGTGTACCAACCTTCTCAAAACAGTGGGTTGGATTTTATCCTCAGTCACTTGCTTGTAGTAAAATCGAAGATACTTCGCTTAATTACGTGGATCTGTTTTTCACTGACACCATGGGCTGGTTCCCAGTTCTGTATCAGTGTAATAGAGATTAAAAGCAGGCCTGGATGACCAGGGACTGTTTGACATTCATGCTCCTGCACTGGGTCACGGTAAGGTCAGGACAGTGATTATCTTTCTGCTTTGATGTCAAGCTCTGAGGATACACATGAGTTACCGGTTTGGGTCTGGATTTGGACCTGAATCTGAATTTTCTGTTTGAAAGTTAAGATTCAGACCTAGGTGAGGTTCTACTATGACAGATCAGTTGCAAGGAAGAAACCGCAAAATGTGGAGGAACTGGACAGAAATCAAGTAGGAGAAGTGAAGGTGACATTCAGCTGGAGTAATTTTTACATTTAAACACATAGATTTTGTGATGTTGTAAGGTTGGTGAACACCTGATTGGTGAATATTTCATTGGCTGAAGACTCATCATCATTTACTTCCTATGAAGTTTGCTTCATCTCTGCAAAACAGCAGCAAATACAGATATTTTGAGGCTCTGTTTTCTTTGCTTAAGACGCTTATAATGGATCTTGCGAACTGTTCTATTCTTGAATCAACAAACCCCAACTGACTAACCAAAAACACAACTCTGAGAGTTACCTAGCCTACTTGAAAGCCAGAAATAAACACTATAGTGTCAATCTGATTTCTGCCCCTCCCCCTCAAGGAATTAGTCCATCTGTAGAAGTCAGTGGATAATGGCTATCTGTTTCTCAACAAATCTTCCTACCTGTGGGAAAAAAGCTGCCAGCAGAGACAGAGTTTGAATGTCAGGAAGCCAGCACAAAGATACTTTGGGTAAGGAGTTATGACTTGAAAGACAAAAGGATCACTGCTAAGGGCATCTGTTGCTGATCTTACAAAAAAAAAAAAAAAAAAAAAAAAAAGGAAACATTCCTGAGCCATTTAAATGGAGCTTAGAATCTTGAGAAAGAAAACCATGCCATTCATTCCTCATGTTTATGATCCATTCAACTTACATCATAAAGTGTCCTTCAGGAGATTACGGTCTTTTAAAAATCAATTTGCTACCTGAGACCAGTTGCTAGATAATTTGAGCAACTAAATAAGACCAACACAGTAAGTGGCACACAAAAAAGGAGAAAGCTCTGTCTGATATGCGGCATCTTTCTAGGCAATTGCGAGGCGTGATGTTGGATGAACAAGAAAAAGGCAAGCATTCTAACTGGCCACTCAAATGTGTGTTCTTTCATCTTTGCTGAAGTGCAAATAGAAGTAGCCAAATCCAAGGTGGGGTTTGTCCACAAGGACTTTAGGCTCAGTGAAAAGAGAGAGGTAAAGTCAGCTTTAGGGTGAATCAGAACAGAAGTCCAAATTAAGCTGAGACACTAACCTCAAACTGAGGTCTAAAGGCAAAGGGCCTGTGTACTATTACAGAATCACAGAATCGCAGAACCTTAGAGTTTGGAAGGGATCTCCAGAGATCATCAAGTCCAATCCCCCCGGGCAGTTCGCACAGGAACACATCCAGGTGGGTTTTGAAAATCTCCAGAGAAGGAGACTCCACAACCTCTTTGGGCAGCCTGTTCCACTGCTCTGCTACTCTCACTGCAAAGAAGTTTCTCCTCACATTGAGATGAAACCTTTTGTGTTCCAGTTTGTAGCCATAGCTCCTTGTCTTATTGCTGCAGACCACAGAAAAGAGATTGGCTCCATCCACTTGACACCCACCCCTCACATATTTGTACACATTGATGAGATCTCTTCTCAGTCTTCTCCAGATTAAGCAGCCCCAGGTTTCTCAGTCTCTCTCCACAGGGAAGATGCTCAAGTTCCCCAGTCATCCTTGTGGCTGTCCACTGGAGTCTCTCCACCAGATCCCTGTCTCTCTTGAACTGGAAAGCCAAAGTGTCCTGATGTGGACTCACTAGATCAGAGTAGAGGGGTAGAAGAACCTACCTAGACCTGCTGGACAAACTTCTTGATGCACCCCAGGATTGCATTGGCTCTCTTGGCCACAAGGGCACATTGCTGTCCCAAAGGCACATTGCTATGCAGAGGAGCAATTGTAGATATTAGGCACTCTGTAGAAGACAAAAGGATGGGTAGAGCAAAAAATATGTTGGAAATGGTTAAGAAAAATAAGCCCAGGCTTTACAGATACTGGTAAATCTAAACTGCTAGAAGCAGCAGGTGAAGGAGAAAATTTTATGAGAACAAAACCTGACTGAAACAGTAAGCTGCTTCTTTAAAGGTTCATGAAGTATGATCACAGAGACTTTGTCAAATGTGTGCAAGAAACCTCTCTCAAAGATGCTGAATCCTCTTTTGAACCCACCCCAAATGTTATATCTGTTTTATTTATACTTCTAGTCCATTAGGCTCCTACAGTGAAACCTTCCCTCTGTGGAAAACTTGTCTAATGCTTAACCTTACTGAGGCAAGCAGAGCCATCAAGTCTTGGAAGGAGAATTAGGCATATAACAATGATTAACTTCACTACAAAGAGTACAATTCCATTATTTCTGCTAATTAGATCCCTTCTTCATGCGTAATAAATCCTCACTTGTGAGGAAAGGCGCTGAAGGCCATGAGCTGACAAACACCATCAGGTGAGTGTGTCTGGTTAGCTGCCTTTCAAGCCACAAGGCAAATCACTTGTGGAAATGTCACTGAACTCACACAGACATGAAAAGCACAAATGCATTGCCAAATGTTGAGTTTCACATGTACCTCATACAGAACCTCAGAGGAGTGTTCGAGGTGCTAGTAAAAGTCTGCTGCTTAACAAAATACTCTTCTAAAAAAACGTGGCAGTTGCATTAGCATCTCTGGGCATATCTGGTATAGCCTATTCAGAGAAGGACATGACAAAGGGTGGCCTTGGGCATAGCTTTCCTTGTCTCTGACTTGTATGAAGCTTTTATATTTATTTGTAGTGTTCTTTACATATTTATTCAAAAGTCTAATGACATTTAAATGAAAAATCTCATGCTGATTAAAAGCAGGTAGGGGAATAGCTGGGAAAATTAAATGCACCATACATAATCAGATCCAGATGACATGCAGCCCAGGGTTTTGAGGGAATGAAGTAAATTAATATAGTGAACCTCTGGTAATTAGATTTGAACAGCCATGGTAAAGGGAGAGGAGGGGGGAAATGCAAACATGGTAGAGATCTTAAAAGGAGGAATAAACAAGAGAGAAAAAAAATGTTTATCCTAACAGAGGCTTATAAAAAGCCCACATCACCGACCATACCCTCCAGATCGAAGGACTCTAGAGTGTTTCTCGAGCTTTCCCTTTCAAGCTTCCCATTGTCTTTCCATTTGTCACTTCTCCAGTTATGCTCTTTTTTTATATTACTTCCTTTCCATCTTTTTCATCCCACATTCTGCTTTTACCCATACCCCTCGGTCTACTTTCTCTGTGATCTTTAGATTTTTTTCAAGATGAAGAGCGCTTCCCAGACCATTCTTGTTTCTCTTCCAGTGCACAACCTCTCTATCCTGCCTAGAGCTCCACATTGTCTCTTTATTCAATGGCACTAGGCTACACTCACTCACTCTAAGTAATTAAAGATGTGCATTTCTTTAACATGTAAGCAGTCAAAATGGTGGAGGAACTAGAGTGTTAAGAACCACAGGTTTATGTACCTGCCCGGAACAGAAGCTCAAGCGTTAATTCCTTCTCATTCCCAAGATGACTTCACCCTAGCTGTTGCTGTAGTATTCAGGCCCATCTCCTTGCTTGCACACAAACCCAGGCTTCTCTTGCACCTGTCCTAGCAGACATCCAGTTGCAGCTAGTCTGATCTGCCCTCCACATGTCCTTGTACTGGAGAGGAGAAACCTGGCTTTGCTTTGTGCCCCTGCGGGTGCTTGGACTCTGCACAGCACCATGGCTTGACAGTGCTGGCCACCCTGGGGATGACAGCAGAGGGCATTTGTGGCTCTTGGCTGATATCCATCCTGAGATGACCATGTAAAAGGGCTTTTGTGCAGCCCCAGTTGTCTGCTTGGGCTGACAATAGTCCCTTCAAGGTACCCTGCATCCTTGAGATTAGGAGCCACGATCTGGCTACATGACTAAGTGAACCTCACACTGCTGTGTCCTGGGTGCCCATGAGATAGGGGCCACAGGGTAACAAATGAGTTACAGTTTACTGAGAGATTTGGTGGGTTTAGGGGCTTGATACACTGCACATCAAGCCTCCACAGACCTTGCTCCTCCACTGCATTAGCATTAGGGAAGAAGCCCACCAGGATAAAAACCTGCCCCTTGCTACACTCTCTGTCAAATCCCTTCTTCTGTGGGCACTGGACGTTGCATCATCCCATATGCTAAGGAACTGAAGAAAGAGGATTGTGCTTTTCCTTTTTGTTTTGTTTTGGGGCTTTGGTTGTTTTTTGTAGGGTTTTTTTTTGGGGGGGGGGGTGTTGGTTTGGGTTTTTTTGGGAGGGGTTAATGGATTATTTTCAATTAATCCAAGATTCAGCATCACTATTTCCATGATACATTTTTATGTTGAGTACAAAGCTTAACGTCTTTTCAAAGGAAAGTTATATAGAGGGTTAATAGAATTGTCTGTTAGGCAACATTTCCACTGGAGAAGCAGATAGCAAATTTAAATGGTGGTAAAATGCAGTACTTTTTTTCTTTTTCTTTTTTTTTTTTTTCTTCCCCCTCTTGATGTCTTCACTAAAGAGTGGAAGCTTCTCTTGGGGTCTATTATTTGGATTATAATCTGAACTACTTTCAGTCAGAATACTGACTGTCTGGGCCAGAGACATCAGGCTAGCATGGAAAAAATAAATTCACTTTGGGAGACTTGACACAACCCCTTCTTCTCTCCTAAGCCAGAAAACCCTCTAAAATTATTTTAGTAAATCTAGCAATATAAAGCCGGGGCGGGGGGGGGGGGCGGGAATCTAGAAGCTGTTCACTTTGCACAGATTTTGAGGAAGAGAGGAACATCTCTTTGCAGCATGGTTCATTACTGATGGGTCAAAATGATTTTCTGGATCAGAAATATTTCCCTCCCTGGGAGATGTTGATTGCGGTAGGAGTCTTGCAATTTGTGTATCACACAGCACAGCTTAGTTAGTTGGGTTTGAGGCAATCACACGTTAAAAGGCAATTGGGAGAAAATTACATATAACTTCAAATGTTGTTCAAAAAGATGGAGTAGTGGCATCTGTTTCTCATAACCTTTGTAACATTACACATGTTTCAGAATGGTACTGTTTCTTTAAAAGTAAACCATATAATCTCTGGATTTAAAAAAAAAATTAAACATGGTACATTTAATTTAAGGTATTGCTATTCTGAAAAAGACAATGCTAACCGTTTTTGACCTTCTTCTGTACAGTGTAAGTGACTTGGCAAAGTCACTTTTGGTCTCTTTGTCTGATCCAGGAGTGTATTTCATGAATTACCTTATAATTTTAAGCAGAGACTAGACCTTTGTATTCTAGATAAGATCACAAAAACAATTTATCCAAGGCATTTGATAAACAAAAGGAAAAACTGCCCACTTCTCCCATCAAACATAACTACCATTCACCACATCTAAATAAAGCACTTGTTGCATTTTTACTGGAGAATCAAAAGCTGCTATGGATTGGTTTGTTTGTCAATTAGCAGAGAAAATAGAGGAAATAGGCTTTACAATTAACTTACTGAGTGCTTCAGACTTTATATATATATATGAATGATGGAAAGCTGTAAGACAAGCCTCCTTCCCTCACATTGGAACACACAGGGACTGAGAGTGGGCTGGAGAGTTGACAAAAGGGCAGTGGAACCCAGAGCTGGGCTCCACAAGTTTATCCAATTAGGTATTAAATGTTTGGAACAATGTTTCATTTGCCAACAGCTGTATACAATCATTTGTGGTTTTGAGGCCAGGGTAATTGGCATGTTATGAGCTTTTGCCTCAGCTTTTGGCATTTGCCTGAAAACCACATGGGAAGAGGATAGGCTACGCACAGAGCTCAGCCAGGACCTGGCCTCAGGAAGCCAGGAGTGAGGAGCTGTCAGTGAACAAACCTCATCATATTTAATGGTTCCTGGGCAGCTGATGCCCACCAGCACTCCTAGCAAGTCTTGGTGAATGGTAGAAGGAATCCTTGCTAGACTGCATCCTACCAGAGCCAAGATCACTTCATATGTGTGGATTTATGTTTTTAACTAAACACAACTGTTTTCAGGAAGTCATCTGAAGCTCCTCACTAATTTGAAGCAGTAAGGGAATTTTATTTTCCATTGTGTGCTTCAGTATTCAACGATAGAGCACTCAGCACTAAGTCATTATCGCTCGGCAGCTGCCCCCATCTTTTATAGAGTAGTGACATGGCCTCCATAGCCACCTTGTGAGCAGCACAGGACACCCTCCCTTCATGCCATGCAGATCATACTCCTTGCAGAGCATACTAGGAACTGTGCATACCCTACTCCTTGCATCCTCTCCCTCAATTCTGCCTTTTTTCTCTTTCATCACTTTCACCATGTCTTTGCTACAGGATGCTCTTCATGGAAGCAATAGCCACTTCGTACATAGTTGTACAAGACCCAACACAGTAAGCTCTACCTCGGTCGAGTCTCTTTGGCACCATTGCAACATAAAAATATATACTAATAACACTGTGGTGGAGCCTTGCTTCAGCCTATTATGAGTATCACTAGATAGTATTACGCTACTCCTTTTATTATCACGGCCATTTACTTACTGCTTCCTAGTACAATGGAGTCAACCTTGAAAGATTCCTCTGGCTCACACTGTTGTAACCAACATCAGGTCCAGATTCCTTAATTAACTCAAAGAGTTGTTCTGTACCCTGTAGAGAAGCTCCCAACTGATGTCTAATAATTAACTAGAGGAGAGCTGAAACACACAGTCCTACCCTGCATTTGCGTTTTTGGGTTATAATAACCCTCTGGTGCTCAGAGCTCTTTACAAAGAAAGAGGAGCATTGTTCTTGCCATGTAAGAGGACAAATAGCTTCAGCTCAGTGAAGTAGCATGCCTTGCTCACAGTTACACAGCAGAGCAGTGACAGTCACTGGGACTAAATGCGAACTCACCAAAAGCTGTGTCATATACACACCCCAAAGTGAGAACTCAGTACAATTTCTTAATAACAGAATGTATAATTTATCCCATACATGTCCAAGGATTGATACCAGCTTTTTTTGTCAGGCACTCACATGCTGTTTGGTTTGGGTGAGCTTGTTCTTAATGCACTCAACTGCTTGTTGATGGGATGGAGACACGCAAATGAAAGCCTTCAGGCTTCACAATAGGCAAACCTTCCCCCTTGGTCACAGCAGTGGTGCCCTGCTCCTGACGGTTGTGGCTTTGTGGTGATTCAGGTGGACAACAGATGTTCACCTGCTTAACTACAGTAGCAGTAAAAGGGGCCATCTACTCTAGCCACTTTGCAATCAGGCAGGAGCCCTTCAGATTTATTTGTCTGTATGTCTTTTCTAATTTCCTCTCAGAAAACTCAAGCAATGGAGCCTCTGTTTTTATCCTTGGGCAAATCATTTACTTCTGCTGTAAGACCCTGCTTCTCTGATGTGGCTTTCCTCCCCCGCTCCATGTAGCTAATTTAACTTTTCCCTTCCTACCCACGGTCATTGGTGTGGATGCAGTATGCCTTCTGAAATGTCACCATTGCCTCTCACAATCTCACTGTTACACTTGCTCATCTGGGATCCATCTGTGGGGTGATGCTAATGAACTCCTATTACTCTGGAGAGTAGGAGGATTAAAGGCTGCTAAGCATGGGATTCCCAACTATTGCATTGAGATACCCCTGTTTATTTGGTGCAGTACTGGGATAGTCATATCCTGTGATATGCAAGAAGTCTTGTAGGATGACCTCACACTGTCATCTCTAGCAGAGACCCTGTGCATGTTCTGTTTGCCTTTGGTGCCATTCGTTTTAGTGACTGGGTAAAACCTAAGTCATTCTGGAGCTTAATATTCAGAGTCCCTGTGCCATGAACAGAACCAAAGTAAACATGAGTATTGATCCAAATGGGTCTTCTGTCCTTAGTGGTCTCTGAGCAGCTCACGAAAGGAAGTTAAGTGACTTTCTTCAGAGTTTTTATAGTGCACATGGGTCTGTTGCCGTCTACAACAAGGTTGAGCTGATACCTGCAAAAGTATCATTTTTAGTGAATTACATGAACAGAAACTGGCTTTGACTTTCAAAGCTAGTGTTAAACAGTACATAGAGATATGTGGGATGTGAGCTGGGACTTAGTGGTCACACTTTCTGCTGAAGCATCTGTCTGAGGCCCAGGCTGATTGCTATGACCCTGAAGGAGGTATGCAGTCATGCTTGCAAAGCTTTCCACAGCAAAGCTGTTGACCATGAATGAAACAGCGTGTGCTGAAAATTAATGAGATTTCTGGGTCCCAACCTCTCATTGTGAGACTCTCATCTCACACATAATATTCAGCTATGCTTTATATGACTGGCTTCTCTCTCCTTGCAATATCACTCCCTAGTTTCGATATTCGTCAACAGTGAGGATCGAAACTAGCCTACAACCCAGCAAAGGCTGCTTTGATGTTTGCCTTCTGCAGCTTTGTTTAGCCCTCTGACACAACCCTGGAAAAAGGCCAGTCTGCAGCCTCTGCTTGGGGCTGAATTAACAAGGTCACTATGTGCCAGAATGGAGATATGTTGTCATGCCATGAGGTGGCCAGCCAAGCTAGGCATGGTATGAAGAAAAGGTACAGCACTCAGCTGTACTCACTCTCAAAGGTGCTAATTGCATGTGCTTGCTCTTGCCTGGAGAAAGCAGCACTGTGACTCCCAACAGTGGGAGCAGGATTTTACCCATGATGTTCCTGTGGAAATACCTTTACTTACATGCTGGAAAGGAGAATGAGGAATCACAGAATTGTCAGGACTGGAAGGGACCCCAAGAATTGTCTAGTTCCAACCCCCCTGCCATGGGCAGGGACACCTCACACTAGATCAGGTGGGGCTGGTTAGTGAAGTGAAGCTGAAGGGTTGCCTTGCCTACAGTGACCATGAAATGGTAGAGTTTAATATCCTCAAGGCATCAAGGAGGGTGCAAAGCAAACTCATTGCTCTGGACTTCAGAAGAACAGACTTCAACCTCTTCAGAGATCTGCTTGGCAGGGTGCCATGGACAAAACCCTGGAAGGAAAGGGGGCCCAAGAAAGCTGGTCAGTATTCAAGTATCACCTCCTCCAGGCCTAGAAGCAATGCATCCCAAGAATGAAGATGGTAGGTAAGAACACCAGGAGGCCTGCATGGATGAATAAAGAGATCCTGGACACAGTTAGATGCAAGAAGAAAGCCTATGGAGACTGGAAGCAAGGACAGGTAACATGGGATGACTGCAAGGAAATTGTCTGTGAAAGCAGAGATCAGGTTAGGAAAGCTAAAGTGCAGCTAGCATTGAATCTGGCTAGGGACATTAAGGGGAACAAGAAGAATTTCTTCAAGTATATTAGTGAGAAAAGGAGGACTAGGGAGAATGTGGGACCCTTCCAGAAGGGAAATGGAGAGCTGCTGACAAAAGATATGGATAAGGCTGAGGTGCTCAACGACTTCTTTGCCTCAGTCTTCAATGGCAAGGGCTCCAACCACAATGTCCAAGTCCCAGAGGGCAAAAGTATGGTCTGGGAGAAGGATGATCTGCCCACTATAACTGAAGACCACATTCATGAGCACCTAAAGAATCTGAACGTTCACATGTTCATGGGGCCTGATGAGATCCACCCAAGGGTCCCANAGGCAAAATCCCAGACACAAATACAGGCTGGGTGGCAAATGGCAGAGAGTAGCCTTGAGGAAAACGTCCAGGTCTTAGTTGATGAAAAGCTCAACGTGAGCTGGCAGTGTGCACATGCAGCCCAGACAGCAACCGTGTCCTGGGCTGCATCAAGAGCAGCATGGCCAGCAGGGCAAGGGAGGTGATCAATAAGCCATCTAATAATTTCCTTCAGCACAAGATGGTTAAAAAGGAAAATCAGATGAAGGAATTAGTAAGCAAGTGACACAGGCTTGCTAAAACTATCCAGGAACTGATCATTTGATAGACTTTTTGTGAATTCCATTGGTTTGGGTTTACTCATGAGCCACTACTACTTCCCTGACATTAAGGAACCTCTGGAAAACTAAAATCAAAACCAAATCCCACCAGACAAGTAGGAAGGCATTGCTAGAAATAAGATCCTAGCAGCCACAGCTTTTATAATGTCATCTGTCTCCTTACAAAACCAGTGTGATCTGCTCTTCACCCTCCCTTCACTAAAGAGCTTGTGGAGTTGATATTTGTTATGCCTGAAAGGACATTCTGTGTTTGGACTTCATAGTCCCTTTTCCTCATCTGTCCTAACCATCCTTGTTTTATCTGGGAATAGTTTGCACTCCTCTGACTGCTTGAAACCAGAAGTCTTGCAGCAAACATATATAAAGCCTCAAATGGATGAAGTATAAGCTTTAAGAGTGAAAATACAGAGTTCTCCTTGCAGACTTCAAGTACATCAACATAGCAGGCCGAGTTATGAAGGTGTTCAATCTTTGAGCTGTAATTTATTTTTAAGTTGATAAATCTTTACATTGAATTATTTTCTGGCGTTGTTAAAATCCAGTACACAAAAGTTCTCCAATTATTTGTCGCTTCTCGTAATACAGGAATGGGAGTCTCCAGTGAAAGGATTGGCCACAAAGGTTTGAACTAAAGCAGGCACTTCTTTTGCACAGTACTTAGTTAAAATGGTGGAACCCACTGCCAGAAAAAGCTGCAGTGGCAAATAGTTAAGCAAGCTCAGCAAAAGAGATGAGCCTAACTTGGCAAAGACAAGCAGTGGTTATAGAGGACAATACAGATGGCCAGAAAGAAGAGTCAACACACAGAGCCCTAGGCGGGTTGGAAGGTTGGGCCAGGAAATGGAGGAACTGGACTTTACTGGAAATACTAATGACTGGATTTGACAGGGGCCTGGATGGCCCAATCTAGACTCTGACCTCCATAGACCAAATGGTCCTCAGGAGCAGTAACCCAACACAGACCCTCTGATTTTGTGGATTCAAGTCTGAAACCAGAAACTTAGGTTGAAGAGATGATCCTTCTCTCTTTGTCTTACTGCTTTTGTTTTTCCAGGTACTTGCCACTGTCCATTGGCAGAAATGACATGCTCAGCTAGTTACATCCAACCCAAAAATGCATCATTTTTTTTTTTATTCTGAAGGTCTGTTTGATGTAAAATCCCATTTTCCTTTAGAAGAGGATGACTGTAAATTCAATCTTCAGACTTTTTGACATGGTCATGCAGTCAATAGGATAAGCTATTGTACTGGGTTGAGGAACTTCCCTCCCCCAGTTGAAAATTTACCAGACCAGTTCAGATGGCTTGGAAGCAAGATAAAGCTATATTTACAGCAAAGCTAAATCTACAAGGATTTTACAATATATACACAATATATTTACATGTATTTACAAATATGTACAATTCAGAAATAATGCAGAAATCCGAACTCCCTCTTGAACAAACAAGAGAAGCCCAGAAGGGGCCAACACTACTCTCTCTCTCTCTCAAATAGCAAGCAATCAGCAAAGCTTGCTTGTTACCTGTTAGCCAAGGATAGTGAGAGATAACTAGTGAGAGAAGCAAAGAGATCCAAAGGAAACAAGTGCCNTTTCCAACCTTACCATTCTGTGATTCTATGATTCTATGATATAGAATTTATCATTATGATTCCTTTATAACCAATGATCTAATTTCTCTTATTAGAATATTCCAATGATCCTCAAACCAGCACAGCTGTGTTCTTCACATGAGTTATTAGCTGCCGCCCAATTAAAAAAAGGAATTAGCAGAAAGTTGCTGGGAGCAAGAGCAATATAAGAGATGTATGTCCTGAACATCACTGCTCCCATCAATAAAGCTGTCTCTTGTGATGTGTGCATGCCTGTACACCACACATTGCTGAGCTAGAGCTGAGTCCTTAGAAGACAGTATTACCTGCAAAGCTACTATTCCCAAAAGACCATCTCTGATCAGTTTAATGATCATGGGTTCACTCAAGCACCTCATAGCTTACACCTGAGAAAGAGGCTCTCTCTTTAATGGCAAAACCACTGTATGAGAAGGGAAAGAAGGCACCCAAGCAGAAGGACAGCTGGTGGGAGTGGATAAGCAGTGCATATACTTCTTGGAAAGAGTTCTTAAAAGAGTGACCCTCAGGCCACAACAAGACAGGCCCTCAACAGGCTCCCTTGATACCAAAGGAGCCACGTTGAAGTACATGAGCTGAAGATGAAGCCTCCTGCTATATTGCCTTTGCTAATTATGTAGCTGCTGCAGTAGCTAGCATCCCAAGCTCTCAAACTACTTCAAGGTCTTTGTTCTCACTGGGGCAATGATCTGGAACAGTGACTAGCTGGGTTTGTTTCTAGGCCAAATAAAACCTTGCTCTGTGGTGTGCTTCAGGGAATGCTACTACGGCTTATAGACTTTCATCTCATGACCTGCCTGTTCTGTTGGCTCTGTCTGCAGAGCCTGCGTAACTCTGTGTTTGTTCTCAAAACAAACATGCAAATATGCTCTTTCGGATAGCTAGGTTTTTTTGGTTAGTTTTTTTCCATAAGAAAACTGGAGCAGGAGTCTGTGCTAACAAGCCAGTGGAAGCACCCTTAGCTAAGGGAAGCAAACAATAACAGGGGCATCACTTTCAGTCTTCATCATATCTCTGCAGCAGTGAGTAAGATGGTAAACTTAAGATGGAAAGAGCCACTGGTAGGATTTGCTATATTAGAAAATGCTGCTGCTCAATCCCTCAAGCACTGGTCATGGTGAAGTCGAGGACTCAACAGTGATCTGTCATGAACTCACTTCATTAAACATAACACAATTCCTTAGCAAAGCATTGAGCTTGGTGTCAGATACAGAAGCTGTGGGTAGAAGAACATCTCGGTTTCTGAATACCTTTTCTTCCTTTCTTGGGCTGTTTGGAGGCTACCAGGACTCTCACAGAATTGCCATTCAAATTTTACTTACACTCAGACATGATATTGAGTTTTAAAAGCTAACTACTCAAAAGTTAGGAAGCATTACAATTAATATTGTCTCTGCAGCTGCTGCAGTTTCTGCAAGTCTATTTGCTGTATGCATGGGAATCCAGGAGCATAGGTCCTCAATAACCCACTGCTGCTCCCGCAGGAACTTAAACACAGGCATCACTGCACACTCCCACAGCAAAGTGGTCATGCATGGCTCTATGAATGTTTTGAATGAAAGTATCAGCCTGAGACCCTCCTGCCTGCCTTGCAGCTGCAGGAGCACAAAACCAGATGGCCACCAGACCAGTAAGAGCTGAGGTGCTGAGGGATGGAAAATATCTCATTGGGAGCTAATATTTATTTCTAGCCCAGACCAGTTATATGCCAAGCCTAGAGTGATGGTAAGAATGACAGTGAAGATTAGGGAAGAAGAAGGGCTTATGTTGGCTTTTCTTCAAACAAAATGCTCTTCCAGCTTACGCAAGCAATAACGCCAGTGTGACACTCTCTTGGAGCTTCTCTTAGACTTTGCAACTCCTTTGCCAGTGGTTTGGTTTTGTTGAGGGTTTTTTTGTTGTTTGGTTTTTTTTTTTTCCCCGTGTTACTTAACATGTTAAACAAGGATGGAGGTAGGAGGAGATTAAGTGAAGATAAGAAGTCAGAGTGCTGAGTGACTGAGTGCTGCTCTGGCTAGTGGAGTCCTTCCTGCTCAGCACCTCAAAGATATTAAACACATAATTCTGGCCAATAGTTTTGCAGACAGTTGCTGCTTTTCTTCCTCATTTTTTGAGTGCTTTCAAGTCCTTGCTCCAAACCTCAAGAGCACTTGGACTTCTAGAAGAATATGCCTCAGATTTTGTCAGCACACCAATTAGTCTCTGGTCTTCTCAAATATGGCTAACCTGTTAAACCAAAAATTCTGTCTGGGACTAAGCCCCAGGAATGTAAAATTTTGGCTGCAAGGTGAAGTGTTGGCAACACTGATAAATACCACAAATCAGGCGCCTGAAAGGGGAAGCATTTGGCAAGCTCGTAAGAGTCAAAACCAACCCACACTCAAGAATAGAGCATGTCTCTATAAATAATGAAAAAGGAGCAGCTGCTATCTAAAAAAGTCAGAGCACGATGCAAAAATGTCCTCCAGGGTATTTGTATATGATTGCAGGAATTGGCATACAGCTGGAGTGGGTGTGCAAAACGTCTGTCTGAGGCTAATCAGACCTAACCTGTTCTTTGACATGTGGAAGGCTGGGCTTCCACAGGCACTGTGGAAAACTGTGTGTTTCCAGCACTCCTTCCTCCAGGAAAAGGGATGCAGAAGTACATTATCTGGGGTCCTTATCCTACTTTCAGAAGTGATTTAGGCATCTACGACCCCAGGGCTTAGATCAAAAATGTAGATGATTAAGTTTCCACATTACTGCAGCGAGTGCAGTTCTCCATCTTTCAGCTGAGGCCACATGTCCCATTTTGGGGCAATGAGCTACCTGGGGCCGGAGAACAGAAGGGACTCTTACTCCTTTTGGAGAGTAAGAATGAAGATACTGCACACTGATTGGAAGCTTAAAGGGAGATTCTATTTGCAAGTGCACATATGCAAAAGGCAGTCAGGTAGAATGAATACATCCACAAGCTAAGTCAAGTCTATTGGACTAAAACCATCTAGAATCCTCCACCCCTTCCACCCTCAGCAGGCCTGAGAGTAGGCCAGAACTGCCCTCCCCAGCTTAGTCCTACAAGGCCTCAGCAGGCTGCATGATACAGATCAAAATTCCCTGCCAGCTAGATGCCATCTCCCCCCACAAACCGTGAGAGAAGTAGGGACGTGTGCTCTGCCCAGAGAAAAGAAGTGAAGGCAGGAGAAGAGGAGAAGAGAAAAGAGCAGAGATATCATCCAGGCACTGCCTTATAAGCTATGATACTGGCAAGTGGAATAGAATAACAATATTACAACATCCTGGGATGAACAGGTCCGTCCTCTGGGACAGGACTTCATCTTTATAGCTTTCTTAAGGGAACCTGGGACCCCTCAAACTACTACACTATAGAAGTGATGCAAGTAAAAATATTGAATCTAACTTTATTACAAAACTTGCGGAAAATCTGGGTGTAGGTACCAGAATGTGTTGAAGGTGATGTGCTTAGGACTCAACACTTATGAAAAACAGGCTGTCATTTTGTGTGCTTCATTGTTGATTCCTGTAGCTGAGTTATGTTTGCCCTGCACAGCCCTTTTTGTGGCTGGTGGCAATGCTGAAAAAGATTTACTCCTTCCTTTAAAGATTTGGAAAGGGATGGAGGAGAAGAAAAAAGACATAGATGAAAGTAGCTGCAATCAGCAAATTCCACTTATCTTCCTCAGCTCTCCTATCACCAGGGTTAGAAAGCCTTGTGTTCAGGTGAAGCTCTTTTCTTGATTTCATTGATCAGCCTGGCAGAGAGATAGTCTTGCAGAAAAATGGTGCTGGGGGCTCATAATAAGAGTCCTCTTTGTAGCCGTCAGACTTTTAGGATGCTGTCAGACATTTTAGGGTCCTGCTTTCCAAAAGTTTGGGAGTTTTGAGGACATTTTGACTACATGAAAAACTCTCGCTATTGCCTTTCATGAACTCTTTCTTTTTCTCCTTTTTCTCAATGTTTTTCCTTTTTCTTTGTTTCTTCCTTTCCTTCTTCCCTTTGTTCTTTTCCTTTTACATCTCAGTCATAACATCCTTGAAGTGGGAGGAGAGAAATTAAAAGAAAACATTATTTTCTCAAGTATTTTTAAGCTGCTAGCAATCAGTAGAAGCCTGGAGAGGTCATCCTTGGAAATAATCCAGCTGGTGAATTTCTTATGGATGATGCCTTGACAAGAGCAGTGCCATTTCCTCATGGTGTGAGTGTACTTCTTTATTACATCATTGAAGATGTTTTCTTTCAGGCAGTCTTTAAAGATCTTCCCTGGGGATTCACCAAGCTGGGCAGCAAGCAAAGTAGAACCCCCCTAAAGTTAAGTGCACAACTCTGTCGAACATAAACAACTTCATATGCCAAAGACAACAAAAGTGGTAGAGATCCCATTTGCTTCTAGTAGGAATGAAACAACTGGCAAGTAGCACACCGAGCACATCACAATGGACAAACAATGCCATGGCAACATCTTCTTCTTCAGCCAAGAGCAGGATGGTACTGTAGGTTCATAGCTACAAGTCATGATTATGGACCCTTCATGCTTCTTGCCATGACTGCAAAGAGGCCTAGACTAATGTTTCAAAATCCTTTCTGATGTGCTTTTACTGCTGCTAAGCACCATCATCATTGCAAACCTTTCCCCTGCCCTGTTCACAGTGCTCAAATTTTGATGCTGCTTTCTAAATGCAGTTGTGAGATCTCATAGGGTAGTGCTATTAATAATTCACTGTCCCCATGCCAAGTGATAGCAGAGTCACACCTAGCACAGATTCTTCCTCTTCTAAGTCTACTTGCACATAGGGATGCCACCATAGGTTTTGAAATTTGCTTTTGACACACTTTCATCTAGGTTAAACTTGGTTTCCATCAGGCTAGCAGAGTGCAACACTCAGAGTGAGTTGCAAAGTGTGTTGAAGGACAGGACGAGAATCCTTGGATTTCAGCAGGTCATAGATCCAGCCTAAAGGAGAGAGGTCAGCCATCTGTATATGCTGGCTCTTCCTTTTGTAAGGAACAACACTCAATGCTGAGATGACATACATTATATCCAGCTGAAGTCAAATGCTTCAGGATCTCACAATCCCAAGTCCAAAGGATGTTTCTCTTACACTTCTTATAGGTTTGCTCTAGTTGGTCCTATGTCTGGTCCAGCTTTTGGTGTTATCTGCTTTGGTCTGTTCACTGAACTACAGTTCTGAAGGGCTGTTGGCTTGCCTGGAGCACTATTCCTGCAGTCTTCAAGCTACAGCTTTCCAACCAGACATCTCAATTCTGTAGCTCACCATGGGATTGTTGTGACACAAGTGCAAGACCTGGCTCTTAGCCTTGTTGAACTTCATACAATTATCCTTGGCCCATCAATTTAACCTGTCCAGATCTTTCTGTATAGCTTCCCTATTCTCTAGCAGATCAACACAGCCATGCAGCTTGGTGTCATCTGCAAACTTACTGAGGGTGAACTCAATACCCTCATTCAGATCATTAATAAAGATATTAAAGATGACGAGCACCAGAACTGAACCCTGGGGTACACCACTAGTGATGAATAGGTGTTTGCTTGCTTTTTTTTCCTGGGCTTCAGGGGCTCATTTTGCAAATGGGTATTTGTATAGCTGGAGCTGCTACATTACAGCTCTCACTGTTCAGGCTAATGCCTGATTCTCTCTCTGTCAGGAGCCTGAGTTTTCAAAAATTCATGATTCTGTTGTAAATGCATGCTCTGAAGATGAGGTGGATCAGGAAGGACCCTTCCCAGGGGACAAGCTCAGTGCTAGATTGCTCTGTTGAAACTCACATCTCTTTTTGGATCCAGCAGTGTCTGCCCTGCTGCACCTATGTGAGGAGAACCAAGGAAAGACTTAGGCTCCAGCAAAAGCCCCATGGCTATCTCAGTAAAAGTGTGCCATCAGGCAGGTGTTGGTAGAGACTGGCAAAAAAAAAAAAAAACAAAACAAAACCCCAAAACCAAAAGCCCAAAGCCCAAAAGGGCTGAGTTGACTGTAGATCAGATCTGCACCCAGAGCATTTTGTGAGTACAGAAATGCCAACAGGCATCCCTCAGACAGGTGAGCACAGCAGCAGCAATCAAGGGACTGCAGTGACCCTGCACTGCTACACTGTGTGTATGCACTCTTTGGGCATGCCCACTGAGGTGCATGATCTTGGTGAAGACGCAGCCTGTTACATATGGATATTTCTGCAGTGTTAGCCTCCTCTTGCACTTGTTTTATTTAGTAACAGAAAGGCAGAGCTGGGGAGCAACATCTGGCAAAGTTTTCCTGATGGTGATGTGAGAAAATCCTCGAGGACCACAGGGAAGGGCACTCAAGTCGGGCACTTGCCTGCGTGCTGCACCACAGCCCTGTCCAAAGGCACTTTCCAAATTGAGCTGGATCAGCAGGGCCTTGGACAAGGGACACCCAGCTGCAGCCAGACAGTGTATTTCCGTCATTCCAAGGCCTTTGGCGTGAATCAGCTGGTCTAGGCACACGAGAGAATCCCCACAACAAAAATGTCTAATAGCATTGCAGCCTCAGTTTCATGTCACTTCAGCAAGAGTACTTAAATTACTTCTACTTTATAGCATAGCATGACAAGTGGAATGAAGCCTATTGCCAGATGGTTTCAGTGCCAAACTGTAGTTGGTTTCTATTATGAAATACTGGTAATTGTAAGTATGTGAGTGTTAAAACAGAAACAATACTCCATCTGCACACAAGCTCTCCTGTGCAATTGGCACTGGCAGGATACTGCAACAACTCTTTTAGTTCCTGTCCTACAATTAAGACATGGCGTGTGCACTGATTTTAAAAAAAGAAAAAGTCTGCCTGAGAAAAGCAGAGAAGGCAGCTATACAAAATAATTATTAGATTAGGAGAAACAAAAAGGTGATGAATTACTAATTCATCAAGTATTAATTAGAAGTTAAGGAAAATTATCATTAAAGACAGAAAAAAGTGTCCTGTGTTCACACTAAAACTGAAGGGCATGAAGGAGGGGGGAATTTTACATTAGGAGCAAAAAGTACTAACACTTTCTGAGCGGTGCTTGGCAGTAACACTCTAGGAAGACAGGCACAGTCCGCAGATTTTTTTTTCATATTAAGAATAACAGGAAGAATGACTGTAAAAATACTACTTATGACCTCTCAACAAGAAAATATTAAGAAAGATCTGCTGAAAAAAGTAATTATTTTTTGAATCGGCAGATAGGGACTATTTACATCCAAGACTCTATGATGTCTATGCTACACCCTATGGATCTTTGTGCAAATGTTTCCAGAGCGCTTGGAGAAAATTAGTATTCTGTTAGGCTTGCAGAGAGGTTTAGTAGGCCAGCATAGTAACTGCAACACTTCAGCTCAGAACAATGTGTAGCAAGAGCTGGCTGGAGCAGGAAGTACTTAACAAAGATTTAAGGAGTAATGTTACAATTTAGTAGCAGCCCGGCTGAAAGGCACCTCAGGGTTGCACTGGGTGCCGACCTGCTTAGGAACTGAGAATGTGCTTTCATTGCTTTGGGCTGCATTCGGAGGCACATGGCCAGTCACTGAGAGGGGGTTAGTACTCCCTTGTGTCCGGCACAGAAGAATATTGCATCCTGTTTGGGATCTCCCAGTTTAGCTGAGTGCAATGGAGTGGCATAGACACAGTCAGAACTAAGTGCCCTTACAAGGAAGGCCTGAGGGGCTGGGCTTGCTTGTTGCATTGTGCTAATCTAATAGCTGCCTATAACTATCTAAATCAGATTTATAGGTAGTTATACCTGTGAAGAATGGTTACAAAGGTAATATGACCAGATGACATAGCAAGGGGCGAAGGACGAAAATTGTGTCTCAAGAGGAGATAGGGTTAGACATTAGGAAAAAAACACTGGAGGAGAGGTAGGGCAGCCCTGGAAGAGGTTCTCAAGAAGGTTGACTAATTATTGTCCTTGGAGGTCTTCAAGTCTTGGTGACAAAGCCATGCCTGACTGACCTGGCATTGGTGTAGTTTTTCTTCAAGTAGGAGGCCAGACCACACAGTTTCCTGCCAACAATTCCTATGATTATTAATGAATTAGGTAAAAAATTTTGCTAAACAAATTGGATACATTTTTTTTTTCAATGGGACAGCTGGTGTGACTGGCAGAGGCAGCAGCTTAATTTACTACTTCTGCACCCATACAAATTCCCACTTGATAATGCACAACACCTTGGTTAAGAAATGTGAGCAGCAAAGAAAATCGGTGTGCCACTAACTGACTGACTTGGAAGCGGCGTAAAAGAGGATCCTGAAATGAAGTAGTGGGTGCAGAAGTGTAAATGTGCCAGCACTACAAAGTGGTACACATCTGACACGTTTCCCCATGAAGAGTGGCAGGGGGCTTATATAATATTTCTGTGGGTGACCTGGGAGATACACCACTGGCAAAGCCTACAGTTGATTGAAAGATAGTGATAAGCACTAAATTAGGTGTTAATACCTGGAGTTATTTGGTTCCTTGGGAACATAACAGCAGCAAAAAGATGTTAGGTGAGAGAGAGTGCATGCACACAGGGAATCACTGTAGAAAAGCAGGAGGTGCAGCTGTGTGGTCAATGGAAAGGCAGATCTGAGTGTCATGCTACAGCTGTGCAAGTCAGTGCTGCCCTGCATTGCAGACCAGAGAACTACTAAGTGAGAGAGAATCACATCCTCAGCCACTGCAGGAGCACTGTGCCTGCTCTATGGGTTTGGGAATCAGGAAGATGCTGAAAAGTTGGGAAGGGTTCAGTTAATAGCCATGGGAATTACTGGACTGTTACACTAAGTATCTGCTTTAGTGATGTCAAGATTAGTGCCCAAAACATAAAATGCAGAGCTGATGAAAGATGCAAGCAATAGAGTATGAAAATCCTTTAATAACTTGGAACTTACAGGAGAGAAAAAAACTCCAGACCTCTTATTTCCCCTTCTCCCACCAGCTTTACAGTTGCCAATTGCTCTGTTTGAGTAAAACCTGACAAATACTTGCTTTTCTAGTAATTGTGATTTTTTGTTGTGGTTTATACAAACACAGAAATTCATCTGTTTACAGAACTGGGAAATGCTTTCCAGAACCTGCACTTTTAAAAGAATGCAAAGTAAATACTGAAAACATATCCTTGTATCTTTTTCCTATGTCCACTTCTTTTGGAGTGGAAAAAAAAAACAAAATCAGTGTTTTATTTCAAAATAAAGACATCAATAGTTACAAACATACAGACTTCTCCCAGACACCATCTTTGTACCCAGAAAGAGATTAAATAACTGAATACAACATGCTTTTGGGGAAAAAAAAAAAAAAAAAAAAAAGGGGTGGGGTGGGGAAGAGGGGGATTTCAGTAGGATCATTAATAGACATTTAGCTTTAACAAGTACCAATATAAACATTTCTCAAAAATTCACCAGGGAACAAGTATTTTATCACTTTAGGAGCAGTGCATGGCTCTGTGACATGCTATGATGCCGGATAATGATCTAATAGGCCTCACTGACAACAAGCTGGCATCCTGCCACAGCTACCCAGCTGGGAGCATGAGAAAACCTGCAAATAATACCTCCTGCTTTACCAGCTAACAGAACAGCAGAGGATGAATGTGGTTGCAGCAAACAAGGCACAAACTAAAGTGCTTGAGCCTGGGCATTGTTGCTGATGGCTAATTTTGACAAGTTCAGTTGCCAAAAAATGTAGCTGGGAAGTGGCTTCAGTGTTCCATCTTCAAAATGAAAGAAAGTTCATGTAAAAAGAAACCAAAACTATGCATTTTGAAATGGACTGGTCTAATATTGCTTTTTTGCTTATTAGTTTGTGTGGTTATTAGTTAATTGTTAGATTATTAATACTTCTTATTTGTGAAAATACAAGCAAATATCTGAAGAATTGCTATAGGTAGCAACTGTTTTTCTTTCCTGATTTTTTTTTTAAGTTCATGGTTTCTGTGAAATTCTTTATGAACAAAGGATGTTTTAATTCACTTTTATTTTGAGACATTTCATCGAGCTCATGAAGGTCTTCTCTGTCACAGTAGATTGACAGTGGACGAACACTATTAACTGAATTTGTCATCATTTTAGCTTTTTCTTTCCTGACGTAAGGCTCGGATCCGTAAGGCTCTATGAGACTTGTCTTCATCTCCAGGGTTTCTGATGGAAATTTCCCTTACTTAGAAATTGGGTTATATTGTTCTTACTTGTCACTTGGAATTTCAGATTAAAATTGAGACAACAAAGATTTTTTTCTTGAAAGTACTCAAGACAAATGCAACCTAGCCTTACCATGTTAAAAAAAACATGCTACTAGTTGTACAGGTTTTGAATGCAAACCCACAGCTTTTCTGACTTTTTTCCCCCCTGGAAATTTACTCTACCATCTCTCAAATCAGTAAGTGTGGGCATGTAACAGGAGACCAAGGAAGTGCTCTGTATGTTTTGTTTCCAGGACCAATCTTTTCCAGGGCCTGGCATCAGGTTGCTAGGATTTCAGATTGTTTACCCGCAGCTCCTTGTATATCTATCATAAAAGAACAATGGTTTATGGAGTTCTAATTTGTGCTAACCTCTTGATCTGGGGTGAAGTAATCAGGCATGAATTAGATAAATCCTTCTGAAGTATTTCTCACTTATGTTAGGCAGAGAGAATATTCCTTTCTATCCACCATTAGAAATGGTGCTGATTTTGAAGACGGTTAGGAAAGTCTAAAACCCCCTACCAAGATACCTGCTAGAGCACTGGGTGGGCAGCTGCCACCCTTCCACCCTCTACTGGTGCTTTACAAACTCATCCCAGGGGCAGAAATTTCCAATTTGCCTACTGTGCACTTAAACTCAGATCTGTTCAGATGGAACCATCCATGTTCTCCCACTCTCCCAGGACAATCTGACAACACCAAACTCTTTTTCTCTAGTCAATAGGAAGAGCAGGAACCTTTTGGGCTTCTGTCTTGCCAGGTGTGCTAGTAAAATCAAGCAAAGCTGTAGTATGACCCATAAATTTAGACAGCCAGCTCTACAAACACAAAAAAAGGACAAATTTTGTGGAAGAAGGATCATTCTGATTGCTTGCAGCATTCATTTTTCATATGAATTTTTTCCTAATGTGGCTAAAAATAATATCATATAAGGCTTCTTTCCAATAAGTTTATTTGTAACTGAAGTAAATTGAAAATGAAAAAGAATACAAAATCAAAAAGGCAAAGCAATAAAAAAAAATAAGATAGCCAACAATTAGGGATGCAGAAAGAAGAAATATAAATAGAAGTATTCCTCTGGGAGATAAAAAAAGAGGAAGATAATTGACAGTCTTCATTTATTAATAAAAGTAGATTCTTGCTTATGAAACAAGCAGTCTGTGGATGTTTTAGTACAGATGTGATTTTCAGTGTTAAAAGCATCCCTTTGCCTTTTGGCTCCCATTGTTTGGGGGTTATTTTTTTTTTTTAAATCAGTCAAGACACTTCTCTACCCAGTGGACAGACACTCCTCAGATGAATTTTGCCAGTCCCTGTGCCAGATAGGTTAAGCTTGTAGGGGGACAGACTAGCCCTAATCAGTTGCTCAGCCTCTCTAAGCTTGCCTTTCCTCTTGAAAGAACACAATAACCTTTCCATGCTTCTCTTACATCACCCCACAGTGACTCTTCAGTTACCTACTTATCTGGGTTACAGTGCTGTGACTGCCATGTACTATACTCACTTTCCGTAGTCCTTCAATGACAGTTTTCATTCACAGAAGGTAAGCACCAGAACATATATGACATTGTCCTGACTGCTTAACAAACTCTCTGTGTTAATTCCTAGGTAAGCCTGGGAGGTTTATCATACAAGCTTAAGAAACTAGTAGGAAGGTTCCTATAGCACACCCACCCACTCACTGGACACTGGATCCTTACTGGATCCTTTCATGACAAGTACTAATCTTCCTCAGAGCACACATCCACTGTTTTTGCATGGGGAAAAAAAAACAAAACCAAACCAAACCAACCAAACAAACAAACAAACAAAAGTATGGTGAATTTTATTAAACTGTTCTGCCTGAACTTCAAACAAGCATATGAGATGTCTCCTTCAGAAGGCAATAGTTATGGAAAGGTCCAACCAATAAGAGGAAATTTCTTTCTGCATGACCCTCATAGCATTGGTGCAGCCCTTCAGCACAGAGCAGGAGGGGAACATACACAGCGGTGGAGTCTGGGAGCTGTGCAAGCTCCTGGGCTAAGAGCCTTGTTCTCACCCTGTCCTTGGTGCAGTCCCTACCACCCCATTCTCCAGAAATGGAGGAACTCACACCAGCAGTGGTACGAGCATCCCCATTGCCTCTAGAACTTGGCAACAGAGATATCTTCACTGTGCCTTAGCTCATAATGTCAAACAAAAAATCCTGCTGGGAAAAAGCAACTGAAGAGCAGCTCTCTTGGGGGAGTTATCAGGCCTGGAGATCATTATGAAGCTATCAAATGGTAATGCTTTAGTACCATAGCTGCAGGTAAGCAATAGGAGTCCTGTGATACTCCTAATGATGGCATCATCAGTGTTTCACTGTTTTCTGTCAGATCATACATAGTGTGCAAATTATATGTGATGGGGAGCATTTTCAGCTTACGGTGGTGGGCAGGAAATGCAGTGATACAGTCAAAAAACAGAGAAAAGGAATAGAGAATGACAGTGATCTTTAATGAGATTTTTCTTGTGGTTAGACTTTTTGTGGTGTAATAAAATCTATAACCAAAGAGAATGAAAACTCAGATGAGTCAGGTTGTCCTGGGGCATCTGATGCAACCACAAGCCATTTGAGCTCTGCTTATACAATCTTATTGTCAAGCGCAGCATGATGTTAGATATGCACATATATCTTATTGAGGCTCACTGTTCCCAGGTTCCTTGCTCCATTAACTAGTGGCATCAGTTCATACATTTAGGGAGAGAAAGAAGATATTAAGAATTACTAAACATTAGAGATGGACAAGGGTAAATTTTCAGCTCAAAGCTCATTTCAGACATACAGTTAAAATTTCTCTCTCTTTATCTGGTCAAGTCTGAGTCCCTCATATTTTGACAACAACCGTGTCTGCCTGCAGACTCTATCTGTTTGACAGGATCTGTGATTATAGGGAGGTTTGCTGCTGTTTGAAATTAAATACCCATCCAGAGTTATAGCGGAGTCTCATTCTCAGATAAAAATCTATTTGATAATTTAAGACACTCAAGCCCACTCACATTTTTGAAAAGCATTGCTTAACTGTCCCACAAGCAGAGAGACAGGCTGTTATTTTAAGCAGCAGCTCATCAGATTGCCAGCCATCACATACTAACTAATCTACCACAGAGCTCTTGCTTGGAGTCTCACTTTCAGAAAAGGGCTGCCAGTATTTCTGCCTTGCTGTGATACTTCCCTGAGGAACCATCTAACCTGACAAAGCATTTTTCAAACCCACCAACATAAGCATCTTCAGTGGCGACATATGTCCCTGTAACCTCAGATATATTCCCAAAATGACATTCAGAATTAAAGATTTGGAGAGCTGGATTGTGCTAGATCCTTATCCCTAGCTGCTTTCCTGTCCAGTAGGCAAGAAGACCAAGCAGCCCCATCTCTGTTCATAACTTGAGTAAAAACTAGGGGCAACAAAACTCCCCTCAAGATGTCCACACCACAGCTGTTTGTAGGGAAGCAGCAGGGGGGTGCTGGAGCAATGCAAGACCGTAGCATATTGTTCTGGAGAAGATGAAAGGGTTGCCAAAGGGACACCGAGAGAGTTTTGGAGTAAGCATGGTGCCATAGTAAGGGTCAGGCATCATCTGGAGGGGCAAGAGGAGGAACCCATCTTGCCCTGCTGGAGGGGATGGCAGCTGCGGGGTCTCCTGAGGCCAAGGCCAGTCAGCAGGGGAAACCAGGAGCATCCCAGCACTTTGCCTTGCCAGCCACAATGCTGGGGAAACCCTCCATCCTTGCCAGTGAGGGTGCTGTGCCAGAGCAGCGAACATCCCCACAGTGGCTGCACTGCTGGCGCCTGAAAGCTTGGTCCCCTGCCCGATCCAAGAAAACCTCTCATCTGAGCCAACACTGCTCTTTGAGCTCCCAGCCCTCCTCCAGCCAGGTCCCCTCTGCACTCTCACAGCAGCCTCGCTGCTCTCTGCAGCTGCTGCCATGCAGACCAATGCACCTGGGGAGGCATCTGCTGTCACCGAAAAGCAGGCTAGTGAGCATCCTGCCTAAAGAGGAGTGGCCTCATCCTGAGTGGTTTGGGGTTAAAATGCCCCTGGGATAGGAGTTCAACTCACCCCATCACCCCCCATTCCCCACCTTCCCCAGTATCCCCTTCCACATAGGTGCCCTGAAATCTGGCTGCAAAGACAGCCTGCTGTCAGGGGTAGAGCTAGCTACCGTCATTGCATATTTGCAATCAGAAAGGGATATGCTCACCTCTGCCACACTGAAAGGAACATGAGGACCTGTCAGTGTCCACGTGTTCACTTTGTTGTCTGGGGAGCTGCCAGGCACTGTGTGCTTCAGAGAGTGGATGCAGAATAAGGATCTGGGCAGGGTGCAGAATAAGGAGCCTCTGGGTGGGAAGCTCATTTCTGATCACTGGGGAATTTCATGCTCCATAAGTACCACAACTTCAAGCAGAGGTGAAATATTATGCAGAGCAAGAACGACTTCATATATACCAAGACAAGGAAGCACGAACAAAGCACTTTCTGTACTCCTGACTCACAGCCCCACTGCTTACAGAGTGAATGCCACAAACTAAACTTCATGACTGAAGCCTTTTGCTAAGAAAAGATGGATTACATCCTTTTCACAGGCTGACTGTAAATTCA
This sequence comes from Ramphastos sulfuratus, assembly GCA_013399055.1. Lineage (NCBI taxonomy): Eukaryota > Metazoa > Chordata > Aves > Piciformes > Ramphastidae > Ramphastos > Ramphastos sulfuratus. Next base: position 6,430 of record WBNM01024481.1, on the reverse strand, counting down.
TTTGTGGGCCTGCCAGAGAGCTAACCTTTCCCTGTTAATGTGTTCTCCATCTTAATAAAGATACAATAAAGTAAATGTACTTCTAGACTTAAAAACAAGAATGCGTTAAACACCAGAGTATAAACCACATTTGTGCAGAAAGGGTGAGCAGCCAGCACTGATAATGATATTGAAAGTGAGGATTAGGGAGCAGAGTGCTGAGGGAGCTAGCATATGGCAGCCTATTGACCTGTCCCATATGCAGCGGCTATTGTTCCCTCCACGCTGTACCCACAGCAGCCCACTCCCTTCCTTCTGCCCCTCTCCCTCCTGCTTGCTCCCTTTATTTTGCAAGCTGGGGCTGGGATTTGCTACAACTTGACATTTACACATGAATTGTGCAAGTTGCAGAGCAGAGAGCCAGGGTGACCTGGGCCACTAAGCAGTGTCTTGGTAATTAGACTTGGCACAAAAAAAACCCAAAAAACAACCAGCAGCAGCTATTAGAGAAGTTGCTCCTGTTTCAATGGTGGAAAGGGCTTTACAGCAGCAAATCCTGACTTTTTGCTTTCTTGGCTAGGGAAGGGTGGGGTAGGATCTGATTTAATTGCTGAAATACTATTTTTGACATGGTTGGCAGAGCTTGTAGAGAATGAATTTCCAGACCTGTAGGCTCTTTCACTGAGCAGTAGCAGGAGAATGCAGAAATCTTCACCCTCCAAAACAAGCAGAACAGCTTCTGGTATGGGCTTGTCCAGAGCTGGGTAGAACCTGCCAGGCACCAATCCTGCGTGTTTCTTCAGCTCCTGGTTGAAAGATGAGAGGATCAATCCAAAACATGGATCAGGTTCACTCAGAAGATGTTGTTTGCAAAGCCTGTGCCAGATCACCTGGAACCCGCTGCCCTAGAATGGCTGATGTGGACCTGTGAGGTCTTGTGCATTGCAAAGTGTCACTTGGCTGACTTCTGCCTTGCTGTAGTGCCATGTGGTCTTGGGGTTTTGAGTGGGGTCTAACCACCAGGTTCAGTGTGGTTCCTCCTCTATCTTTCCAAAGTGTGCAGCTGTCTCCCCTCATCCCCACAGCTCATATCAAACACCAACAGAACTGTACAGAGAGGATTGCATTGTGGGGAGTTGATCACTCACCTGACAGTGTTGCAGGCTGTTTGAGGCATGAGGCAGACTTACAGATGCCTTGGCTGCCCCGTAAATGCATTACCAGGGCTTCCTGGCAGCCACTTAACTTGAGGTGAAAATACCAGCAAAAAACTCCAAACCCAGATGAAACCCAAGGACAGGTATCCAACTTTCAACTTAGTTGTTTGCTCTTACTCAGCTGACCGATATGAAGAGATACTATGGGCAGAACTGGATCCCACATAGTCCTCCATGGAAGAGATATTAATATGTCTTATGGACAACATAGGACCACTAAAGGAGTTCTCAACTAATTAAAATGATACAGCTATTTCTGAATCCTACAAGCCATTAATTCCAAACATGTTTCTTAGCCAGAACTCTACATATTTATTTGATTTCTATCTAAACCCATAAACTTAGCCTCATTCATTGACGAGATTCAAACTACAAGGTCTTTTAAGAGTTTTTAGGTCACGGTTTTTATGTCCCACAGGGTCACCCTTTCCTTGCCTTTTCAGGCAGCCCTGCATCATGCATTGAGAGCCCACTTTCCCTCTGTGCCCACCCAGCAGTCAAGTCAATATTGCTGCAAGTGCAAGCATGATCTTCTTAGTGCATTCCTGATCAAATTGGATCAGAAAACTTTCAAGGGAGTAAGAAGAAGCATTTAGATATCATCAAGCTGCTTTCTATTCTGACTGCCTCCAAACTGTCCTCTCCTTCCCAGCCATACACTATGCCCTCTTAAATCGCAATCCCTTACTTTCACTATCTGACCTATTTTTCCATCCCTCTTTCAAACAGAAATCATACCTAATTAAATTCAAATCAAGTCCCCAATCTCCAGCCCAATTTGTAGGTTGAATGGGCAGAAGAAGCTTGTCCCCAGTGCCCACCCTGCTCCCTGTCATGGTGTACAGTTCTGGCACTGACACTCAGATAGCGCAGAGGATTAACAACAGGATACCATGGCAAGGGAGAACGCTGCACTGCTCAGGAGCAGGAGCTGTGGGAGCCACCTAACAATGAATGGAGGAGGAACTGAGAACTGGTAGGAAAGAGACTCCAGACTTCAAGGAAAGACACCTACAGACTATGGCTGGTGAAACTGGCATCTCTAAAACTTGAGGTGGGGAATGAGGTGGGGAAAAGGCTGCTGAAAATTCCCCAGTGTTGTGCTTCCTCTTGCAGCAGAACATAGGGAGTAAAACCTCCATGCGATTTATCCATTACACACTGAATTAAGTTGGTGGGCAGCATATCCTGTGAGCATCTAGGACCTGTAATTGGCTGAGTGGAAGCTTTGCGCATCATCTGCTGCTGTCAGAAAACAGGTCTGCAGTCAGCAACTCTCTGCAGAAGCTCTTTTCTAACAAGGAGCACTTTAATTGTCCGATCACTTAATGCAGATGCTTGTACCTTTGTGGTCTCCTTGCAGCGAGGGTTTTTCACTGGGGTCTGTGCCACAGGAGGCAGTGGAGGTGAGACCACTTCTTAATGAGAAATTGGCAAGATCTCATTGGCCTTAGAGAACAAGTGGGGAAGCAAGAAAACCAAGCTTGCATTAGAAATCCCTGGTTTACACCCACCCATACTTTTGTAAATGGTCACACCAAAGGTCTGGAAAACACAATCCTTTAATTTTTCTTTTACTTAGAAACAAATGGGATTGGACTTTTCACATTTCTTTGGGTTTTGAATACTGGAACAGCAGGCGAATATGCTCGATTCTCCAAATCAACATACTGGGGTTTGATGAGTAAAAACTCCACAATTTTGCTTTTCTTTCACCCCAAACTTTCCATTATCTTAATTCATCTGATTCATGTCAAGTCTGACATGTACCACTAGGAGGATGAGAAGAATTAGGTCCTTGGAGACTCTGCCAGTATCTCTTCTGTAGCTAACTGCCTCGATGCAACAGGCTGCACTCAAAAGGAAAAGCCCTGTGAGGAGGAAAAGATTAGTGGGGTACCTTTATTACAGCTGTTACTTCTCTGAAGTAACAGAAGTCACAGCACAGACTAACTTGGACCAGGGTTTTTATTGGACCATTGTTACAAAGGAAGGTTGCTCAGGTCTGAGACAGTGCACTGAGACACAAAGACACAGCATCCTTTGTAATGCAAATGTGTTTTCTGCTTCAATAGGCTTCAGAGACTGATGGACGAAAAAACATTGATGTCTGTAGCTTTGCTCTTATTCTTCTGTGCCTTATAACTTCAAACCAAGATATTTTAATTTGACAGATGGACATTTAATCATAAATAATAACGCATACTGGTCCTTAAGTGACAAGCATGTGGTGCCTCTGCACCTGTGGCCAGTCTCCCTTACACGGGAAGCCTCCTCTCTTCCAGATCATGCAGCTCGTTTATTTTTCAATATCCTCAGAAATCCTGCCTGCTTTTCCAGGGAGATCCACCCACCAGGGCCTTGCAAACGTCTGTCACTGCTTGCATGACTGGCTGCAGGGTGGTAAGAGATGGTGTTAGCAGTGTAGGGTCCACTTCAGCAGCTTTGAAACAGCCTTGGAAACTTTGTCAACACATCCTGCCTCCTAATTGCTGCAGATGGTACAGGAAGCATTACTTTCCATCTTGAGTGGGTGAATTCATTGCTGCCAGGACTGAAAAGGCTTATCCTGGGTGGATGTACTGTGACCTTCAGGCTATGGCTTTGTAAGTTCATCTGCTGCCAATAGCTTTCCCACTTACTGGCCAGTTTTAACCATTCTTACAGGATGGTGGAAGCTAAAAGCTATTATTTTTCTTTCAGGTTGTGAAAATAAACTACAAAGCAATGGAAAAAAATCCTGCCAACACTGCACATGGTGGAAGGTTGATAAACTCTACTCTAATAGACATCAGATAACTGTGCTATGAAGGATAGGAGAGAATGAAAGAGGCTGTGAAACGAGCAACTGCACTGTGATTGCTCCCTGAACCCCTCCAAACACCTTCCCTTGCAAAAAATGTCATTCTTTCCCTCCACAAGCCCAAAACTAGTGGATAGAGTTTTAAAAGAGCACCCATGGGCCAGAAACAGCATCAAAGGAGCTGCTGGATGCTGAGCATTCTGGAGAGTTCATCCTGTGGTGGGAGCAGAGCTTCTCTGAAAGTCCCTTGTTGGCCAGAACAAAGCAGCCATGGAGCACTTGTCCCTGGTCCATTAGAGTGTCCCACTGTGTTTATTATGGTGTCATTTTTTGATACAGAGTCTGTTGGAGGACCCTGTAAATGAACTGCAAGATTTGTCTTGTTCCAAAACCTTGAAGAAATTTTTTATTTTTGAAGAGGTTTGGGGGGGGGCACTTGTCTGCTAATCACGGCCATCCCACAGGGAGAGTGTTGAAAACCTCTGTCCTCTGCTCGCCTCACTGCTCCAGCTGGTCAGAAACCCATTCACCACATGGAGGAAAAGCAAACACACAGTGATTCCAAGTACAGGTTGCTGCAGACCAGTGATTTCCCACGGGTCAACTCAGTATTCCGGCAAAGAGATAATTTTCCCTCCTTGCTGAAGCCTTTACTCCTTCTTATGCCTCTGCCACCTTTGCAGGACATGTAGGTAAGGAGGCTTGTGGGCACCCCTGCTGAGGTGACACATGGACACGGGTGGGGGTGCTGACATCTCAGCTCTTGCCTTACACACTTGACAGAGATTTGGAACACAATATTTATCTGTACTCTGTGCCTCCTTGACAGCACACTCTCCACTGACTTAGCTTGCTGAAAACTAGACAGCTGCAATGCATTTTCACCCACTGCTGTGAAAACTTAGAACTGAGCATCACTACTAGAGCAAGGGTTGGAAAAGGGCTTGTCTGGTGTGTGGACACCACAAGCCAGTGTTTGCTCATGTCCACCTGCCTATGACAGTCTGCTGCCTCTTGTCTTGCATTTCAGTAACAAGGCTCCCTTCTGCTGCGGTCAGCACAATGGAGCCACGCCTGGGATTAGTATTATGACAATAATAAAGAATACAGTGATGCTAAAGTCAGTTGACATAAACATGATAAATAGAAGAAGAATGGGCCAAAGACATGGACTAGGATCTGTATGACAGCACTAAGAAATAAGGGAATTATTTTATATCAAGATCTCCCTGGACCTGTAAACATGGGCTCTATCCTGTTCCTACCTTTCCCTTCAGAAGTCACTCATTTTCATCAGAGATTCCTCTGATGGACAATATGTACTTTATAAGGTTGAATTTACAGCCAAGTGATGAAGTATTGACATCCAGAGAAACTTACACTGTGGAATTTGAATGATGTGTAAGGCTAGCTCCTAGCTAGAAGCTAGAGCTGAGCTTCATTTTGGGAGGCACTAAAAACATTGTGATTTGTGCTTGCAGGATGTATTGTTTCTGGGTTTAAAGGATGCAGTTCAAGTCTGGAACATGTTTTGTAGGCAGCCTGGAGATATTCCAGGGGATTCAATTTGTGACATTAGTGCTCACTTAATACTGGGGATACGTGTCCAACAGACAGGAAACACTCTGTAACATGTCAGGTTTGTGTTTAGAAATAGGCTGAGGAGATTTAGAAATGTCTTGGATTTGCCTGCCTTTGAAGTTGTTTCAGCTTGAGGGGAAAAAAAAAAAAAAAAAAAAAAAAAAAAGCCAAAAACTTTGAGTGTAAGCTGGAAAGCCATTTGGGGGCTTTGTTTTACCATCACATATTTAAGGGAAGCCCAGAAAAATCTTCTCCTCAATGTGACAGGCTATTTCAGGCATGCTTTGGCTCTGAAAAGGACTTTGTCGGTTCTGTAACTGTAGGAGAAATTTGTATCTGCTTCTTGACTGAGACCTAGTTCAGCAGGATCTGACAATCCCTACAAACTCTGCTCCTGGACTGAGAACTACAGCACTGCCTCTGCTCCTTTCCCTACGGCAGCCCCAATGGTGAAAGCATTTTTTAACCTGTTCCCTTCAAAGATGTGAGTAGCACATTCATTGAAGAAATGGTAACTTGGTGACAAATAACATTCTAGGTGGAGCAGCATGATATGGATTCTTCATGATAAATGGATAGGGGCATAGGCACATGAATATTTCTCTATAACTGAAAAATCAAGCAAAAAAGGCAGGAAATGTGCATGGATGAGCAACGAGCTTGTGTGAAAACTCAGCTGGAGTCAGCAAGTTCACAGAATGCGGAAAAAAGGGAATTATTAAGGCATATAGGAATGTTGTCAGAGTATGCAAGGATGTGATGAGAAAGACTGAGGCACACTTGGAATTAAATCTGGCAAGGGACCTATGAACAAAAATAAGATCTTTTTCAAGTACATCAGTAGCAAAAG
>WBNM01024478.1:17285-28872 GCA_013399055.1 Ramphastos sulfuratus | reverse complement strand
TATATATAAAATACATATTGAAAGCATGTTGTCAATCTCAGCTAAATACTAAACTGATTTGGCTTCCTGATATAAAGATATACATATGTACTTTAATCAGTCTTTATGATTACTTGCAGAAGATTTGGCACATTTAAAATAATTAAGCCATTCCACTCATTTATTTTGTCTTCTTTTATTTTCCTCTGGTTATTCTTTTTATGTTGTAACAAGGAAGTGGAGAAAATAAATTAATCAAAACAAAAAAAAATTAGAAATAGAGTAAAATTTGCTGTGAGAAATACAGGCATGTCTCTTCTAATTTCTATTGTCTCTTTTCTTCACTTTTTTTTTGTTTTAATTTTTATTTCCTAGAGATGTGCATATTCTTATGACAGCAGAACATTTTAACATCACTCCATTAAACATACAGCAGTGCATTTTAAAATCAGGTTTCTGTCTATGATCTAATTACATTCCCTATTACATTAAATGGAGGCTGCTAATGTATAATAACCAACTTTGTTCCCTATGGCTTCTGACAAACAAAATCTCTACTGTATGCACATTAAAAATAAATCAAACACATTATTTTCAGCACTGCAACATTATGAATCGCCACAGTCCCCTGGTGGTCTTCAAACAATTTTAACAACATAGCATTCAAATAATAAAGCAAAGGGAAGAAATGAAAAGGGTACTTGATAGTCTAAGATAATATCTTTTACCTACTTTACATACTTTCCTCAACATTGTCGTTAAACAGAAAGTTGAATAAAGGTCTCTGGGTGACAGTGTAAACTCATTAAGACAGCTACATAAACACTCTGAAAGATGATAATATACCTATATAGTTCAGGTCTTCTTAATACCAGTGAGGCTGACATTGTAGCAGCACTACATATTTCCTACACTTTGCTTTCTTAAATCTATTTATTCATGACTCTATCATGATTTTAATTGATGTGCATCTGTACTGTAATGTAAATTAATTTCCTTAAAGTAGTCAGAGTGTGATTATGTACTCGGTTCCTTGAGACATAAAACAAAAATGCACAAACGAATCCGAACATTTATCCTCAAATTGATAAAGGCTCACAATCCCCAGTCTATCCAAGCCTCTGCAGCAGTCTCCATCAAAGAAACATTTTCAAGACAGAAATATGTTATTTTAATTAGATTTCCTTTGCATTATTTTTTTTTCTATGAGGTCTTTATTATTATATCTGTACAAACATCCAGTCTCTGTTGCTCAGCGTATGGTACAAGATAAAGGTGAGAATTGCTCCAGTACCATTTCATTTGCCTTTCAATTGAAAATTTCCGATGCGTAGCTCTCGAAAGATTAATAATTATTTACTCGAATCCAGAAAACTGGAAGAGCAAATGAAACTGAAAGAGGATTTGGGGCATGCAATCAATCATGCGATGACTATTATCTTTGTTATCTCGTTCTCCCTCTTGTGGCCTCGACTAGTAAGATCATACAAGATGTTGCTTTGATGTACAGCACTGCTGGTACTCTTGTTACAGTTTTGGTGGAGAACAAGACTTTAGAGAACTCTGCCATAGGATCCAGTTGAAACCCTGACACTGGAAGGATATCTACTTGGTAAGGCCTGCATGACTAAGAGGGACATAAGGATGATGGCAATGGCAGGTTAGGGAGCAAAAAGCCACCTCTGAGATACTTGCTTACACAAACACCAAGGCACTGTGGGGAGTCGTATAACCTTCCCAGGGTTTCTGACAGAATTAAAATCAACGCTTTCCAACTCAGAGCAGTAGACGATTCTAGATTAAGGTCTTCACAACTGTCCTTGCTATTTCCACCAAGGCCTAAATATAATTGAAGTAATTTCAAGGCACAGTTGTCCACTTTGGTTGCATGAACCAATTCTTTTCTGTACTCTGAATAGTAATAACAACAACAATAAACAACATCAATGTGCTTATTTTCAGCCATATGAATTAAGCATTTTACTATTCAGATTTTAAGGCCACAAATTGATGGCTATAAATATAGTACTGCATTCAAAGTTCTGTATATGCCATCTGGTGACCATGTGATTAGTGTATCTATGGGGCAAAAGAAGAAGGGGGGGAGGGTGTGGCTTGTCATGTCCTTATTTATTTTCTGTGCTCAACTATGAACTCTCTTAAAACCCAGCCATATGCTAAAGCATCTGTTACAGTGTATTTTTTTTTATAAATTTTGTTTTTTAAAAAAATCAGTCGATTTTGCCCTTTAGAAGCCTACACTCTGAACAGTACTTCGGAATGACATTTACTGTAGACCAAATTATTATTTTATTAGGATCTACACTGTCTAGTTTGATCAACAGTAAAATTCTGATTTGGAAATAAATTAATAATAACTTAAGATTCATAGTACCAAACCAGCAAAATAATTTGCATTCACCAAAGAACGTGTGATTAATTTAAACTCTGTGTGCATATTCCTATGCAAAGATTTTCAAGTTAATTTGTTTTCTTCGGTGTGTTAGTATAGAAAGAAGCCTTCTTTTTCTTAATAGAAAGTGATACCAGGCAGCAGTTATAAATGTAGATAGCAAATTTTGTGCTTTATTGGCCCAGTGCTCATATATACATAATCACCATTTAGTTTACAGAATACTGCTCAAGGCATTCTTGTGCAAGTAGTATGCCAGTATGCCATTGGGAATGAAACTAAGAATACAACAGTTTTCCATGGCTTTTTATCATCCCTTAGAAATAGAAGCTAAAATTAGCTCTGTAAGAATAATAAAGGTATACTAAAAATACTCTCTTTTTCAGTCATAATTTCTGTCAAAAAAAAAATTAAAAAAAAGTTATTTCTGCAGTCTATGCTTGCTTAAAATATCTAGTGAAGTCCACAGCAACTTCATTTATTGATACCACAGGACCAGCTTCCAATTTCACTGTTCCAACATTTCAGGAGCATTTCTGTTCTTTTCTTAACTGAAATGCAAGCTGTACTGTCAGACTGTAAAAAGAGGCTGCAGAAGCTTTGCAAGTTTCCTATATCAGATCATATCAATGACTTTTATATAAGACAATAATTACCACTCCTTGTTAGCCTAAACAACTTATATGGGAACAATATTCTTTTGCACTATTCAGTAAGGCAATACTGTCTTACTGAACTTTTCCCCTCTTCCAGAACTCCAGAATTACCCAAACTGACACATCCATGTCACTGTCACTGTGTTATCCTAGTTTCCAGCATTAATTTCATGCACCAGATCCCATGATGAACCTGGGATATGCCACTTCTCAATATTTATGCTAGGTCAAGGTGGCAGAATTTAATCTTGCAGAGCTAGCTCAAAAGGGCGTACCAGCTGCTATGTCTTAGTAAATCAGATAACAGCAATAGATCTAAAGAGTGAATGAGACAGAAGTAAGTGAGATTATTGCATCTGTTAAAATCCTGTGTCACTTGCAACCATTTTGAAAGCACATATTTGTTATTGACTGAACAAAAATAATATTAAAATGTAATTAAAGACAGCCTATAATGTCATTTAATGAATGTGTTGGTCGGGGTTTTTTTCTCCTTTTTTTTTTTTTTTTCCCCTAATTGTGGTTTTATAAAAGCATTGTTATCAGAGACCTAAGAGCAGCTGGTAAGAAGTTCAAACACAGGTCAATATGCAGCCTAACTGAGCTAAGATTTCTGCATCTTTAGCCTAAATTAAAAGAACATTAAAAATCAATGTGCTGTGATGTGAAATGGCAGTTCTGAGCCTGGTACACAAACAATGTGTAGAAACGAGGACAGGGTGTTGTCTTACAGTCCTGATGCATTCTGAAAGCACTGACAAAAGCTTGGGAAAGCAAAAACAAGAAAAGAGATCTCCTTTTTTTGCTTTGCCTTTTATTATTTTTTTTTTTAAATTTAAAGAACTAGAATAGATATATTGTATGAGGATCATACAATACTCTTGTTCTGAACCATTCATATGTATTCCAAAGTTTAATTGTTTTCAGAGGACATGGGGCCTCAATTTTATAATATTATAGATAAGAGCAATCGTTCCGAGGAATGGCAGATCTTGGATATGAATCATTATTTTTCTATTAATTGCATCACTGTTTTGGTGGTTAGAACAGTTTGCTGCACTAGACATAGCCTGGAAGATCTATCTACTGCCCTAACACCTGCCACATGCCAGCATCCACAAATATACCAACTGATTTCAAAATTTTCCAAAGTGAAGCAGGCAAGAAGGAATAACATTATAAAAGAGAATCCACATCCTTATGAGCCTGTAGGACTACATTTCATAACAAGAATGAGAACCTGGGGATTTGTAATGTGGATATTTTTCTCTTCTGGAGATCTAGAAGGGTAAAAATTAAATGGAAATATAGTGCAAGATAAGAATCAATTCAAAACAGGAATGAAGTATGAATAATTTTCTGTTGACTGTTTTATAAGAGAAGATTAGATCTCAAACTTTTCTTTCTTGAAAAGCATCTGCTTTCATCTGAAATAGATACTAAAAAAAGAAATCAGTACATTTTCAACGATATTGCTATATGGTTTGACTAAACTTCCTTTGCTCTTCTCAGCAGATTCAGCAGCAGGAGAGTAATACAGAAACTGTGAGTTTCCATATTGCACTACGTTTTCTTTCTTGACGAGGGAGAAGGCATTTCGTGTTTGACTTCCTAACTGATTACCAAAAATCAGACCTATAAAATGTTGTTTCTGTAGGACAACCCCCATTATTTCTAATTTTAAATTCTTCAGTATTTCTAATATACTTGAAATATTCAGTTTTGCAGATATTTCCCTCAGGAGAAAAAAATGTAATCTCTGTGTTACAGACAACTCTGGTATGAATATGAAGCATTCATATCATTCCCATCTATAATGAACTATAAAGCAGTAGCAGTTAGTTCCAACTAAACATTTTTCAGCTTGGAGAGCGACATTCAGAACAGTTTCTCTGTTCTGTTGACCCCTCACACATCTGAGAAATGCCTGATTTATGACCATTCCAGCATATGAACAACAAGGGTTGAAGCTATGAAACAGTCAGCTCCTCACAGTAGAAAAGACAGACTTCTCTTGAAACAATTCTGATTTATTTTCATCAGGAAAGCTGGATTTTTTGTGGCCCAATGGTAATGTTAGCTGTAAAATCTATATTTAAATAAGTGAAGTTGGTCACCAAAGAACTGTCTTAAAGAAAATATGATGTCATATATGTCTTTCAATTGACACGAGACACCTTTTCCTCAGCTTGCAATCAATAATAATAATACTAAGAAGAAGAATAACAACAATAATAATAATGCAAAACCCAGCAAACTTTTAAAACAACAGAATGCAGTAAGACAGCAAGAATTTCTTAACAAAAGTCCTAGTTATTAAGATAAAAGACAAATTCATGATGTTCAACATTCACTGTAAAATTACATGATGAACCAAGTAATTCATGAAAAGCTCAACATGAGCCTACAGTGTGCACGCAGCTCAGACAGCAAATGAGTCCTGGGCTGCATCAAGAGCAGCATGGCCAGCAGGGCAAAGGAGGGGATTCTCCCCATTTATTCTGCTCTCATCAGACCCCACCTGGAGTACTGTGTGCAGTTCTGGAGCCCTCAGCAGAGGAAGGACATTGAAGTGTTGGAGCAGGTCCAGAGGAGGGCCACGAAGATGCTCAGAGGGCTGATGCAGCTCTGCTATGAAGACAGGCTGAGAGAGTTGGGGCTTTTCAGCCTGGAGAAGGCTTTGAGGAGACCTTATAGTAGCCTTCCAGTATCTGAAGGGGGCTACAGGACAGCTGGGGAGAGACTATTTACAAGGTCTTGCAATGACAGGTCAAGGAGTAATGGGTTTAAACTGGCAGAGGGGAGATTTAGACTGGATGTTAGGAGGAAGTTCTTTCCAGTGAGGGTGGTGAGACACTGGCACAGGCTGCCCAGGGAGGTTGTGGCTGCTCCCTCCCTGGAGGTGTTCAAGGCCAGGTTGAACGAGGTCTTGAGTAACCTGTTCTAATGGGAGATGCCCCTGCCTATGATGGGGGGTTAGAACTAGATGATCTGTGATTCTATAAAGTCCAGAGAAAGTCATACTTGAAGCCAAAAATTTGGTAGTTTAAAAGAAAATTTCATGTCCAGTGGTTTTAGGTTATCAGATAATTAAGGTAACAGCAGGTAATCCTTTTCTTTCTTGGTTTTCTTTCATATAAAATGTTTACTTCATCAGAGTGATGGTGCTCACAGTCTTTCATATACACATGAAACATGTGACACTTCTGGAATTATAAATGTCAAAAATTATTCTCAACTTTGTATGTTGGCCTTGACATTAGATAGATATAAATTCAATTATATATTAAAAAAAAAAAAAGAAATTATGAGGCTTAGAAAGTGTTAATAATTTGTAGCTAGAAAGATGATTATAACTTAGTACAATCTCTACCTTTGCAGTGTATTTGGACATCAAATGAGTAATGAAATCTAACATTTGATCTTATGTATCTAAGACATTTTCTAAAAAATCTCTGCATAAATATCTATTTATGAGATTTTTAAAGTTGTTTTTTTTTTCTTAATCTGTTATACTACTTGTAAAAATGAGTTGTCTGGCACATGTCCCAGTACTAATTAAGAATTAATTAATTATTTTGTTTCCAGCCTGAAATATTTAGGGAGAATTATACAGCCAAATATATAAGGAAAAAAAATTAGTTTGCATAACCAGGTTGAAAATGAAGAAAGAAACGGGAAAAAAACATGTCAGAGGAAAGAACTGGCTGGCTGATGGACAAAATCCAGCCACTGCAAGAGAGGCAGTCAACTGCTCCTTTTAGAGGACCATCAGAATCCTCTTTATAGACCTTGGCATGCTCATGAGGTATCATGGAAGTGAAGTGGAGGCCAAACCACTCCTTATTGGTGGATTGCATGAGTATGGGCCTACTATATGACATTTCTGTGTTATTTTTGCCTTTGCAAAAGATTGCAACTGTTTTATTCCCCCCTTTACTCTATTGTCCCTCTTTTTTTAATTCAACACTTTGTTGTTAAAGTATATGTAGTTCATAACTATGTATTGATACAAACCACCAACAAAGGAAGATACAGACCAGCTTTCTAAACTAGGAGACTTCCAGAAATTTCATTGAAGTGCCTTTTCATGCAAGTGAGCTGCATGTATGGTTAGCATTACAGCAATAGCCCTCATGCTTGTCCTCAGTTATAGTTGGGTGTTCCAAACTGATCTTAGTGACGGACTCAGTGTGGTCAGTATCAAAACACAACATGCTATCATCCAGCTGGAATGGAGCTTTTCCCAACACAGGGAAGGAAGTCCAGGACAATGGCCAGAAATTACAAAGAAATTTACAGGTCAAATCACAGACAAAACGTGGTTTCTGAAACCCATAGAGTTATATCAGTGTAGTTTGGCATATTGGCTTATTGGTGATATGGGAGTAAATGAGAGAGTTTGGTGAGGAGGGCACAGTCTGACAATCTGTGGCTGAGTTTATCCTCACAGAAATACTCATGACAGTGAAGTCACAGACCTCAGAAGGGGAGAGCAGAAACCAAAGAACATCACATCAAAACTAGTTTTAAACTGTATCCTCAGAAAGAAGCACTTGAGCTGGTAAAAAGTTCAGATATGCATCTTTAAGACTGCGGGAGCCATTTCTTCACAACACCTCCTTGAGAGTTGGCATTTATTCCCACAGAAAACTAATAAACTGACTTTTTCCATCATCCTACAGAAATGTGTGTTACTTCCAACAATGCATCACACAAAGGCAAGGGTTAAGTGACACAGTGAGAGGAATAGATTACATGATCCAATAGCAAGATGCCCCTGCCACAGAACTGAAGAAGTGAACCTGATCAGCCACCTTCTGAATCTGGTCACCCTTGCTTATGTCCAGAGAGCTGATAGGCTTTTAGTGTACAGAAACATATGATGAAGAGTACTCAGAGGACTCAGAGGACTCAGAGGACTCAGAGGGGAAAAAAAAAAAAAGAAACAACAACTAAAAGTTATTGACTATTGATATTATATCCTGGGAAACTCTTTACAGTGAAAGTGATTTTGGAACAGCAGAAGGGCCAACAACACAACTACCTTTAGAAATGAGACAGCAGCAGCAGCACAGCTGTAATCATCTGCTTAAGGTAAACGCATGAAGATAACACGAAAACCTAAAGTAAATATGATATAACAGAAAACTTATTTTTCCACAGTTTAGATAACATTATTTCTGTGTTTCTTTCCATTCCCACAGTATTCTGAATGGGTAAACCTCTTTTTTCCACATCTCTTTCCTCTTTGTTTGGGTGCAATGTGGGAGGTGGCAGTAAACAACAGAGAGCATATTTATCTTTTATGGTACAATGTCCTAGCTCGAGTCTTTTTTCTTAAAAGTCACCCTGCATTAAAGTCTGTTTTTTAACACCATTTGTAGTTCTCAAATTTCAAGCCTGAAATCATGTAAGGATTGACAGATAACATCTAGATAAAAATAACATGATTCTTTCAATGTCATCATTTCCCATATATTCAGCTCCGTATTCAGACAGAGAAAAAAAATTATGCACAAGCCAAAACACTTTTGTGAAGCTGCTGATTAGGCTATGGTTTAAAAATGGAGAGTAAGGAAAATATGCTCATTTTCCTTTGTGTTTGTGCACTGAAACATTGACTGTTGAGGGTCTTGAGACTGGTTCCAGTGCAATCAAAGGGGTTACACCTATCTGTGCTTTGCTGTCCTGGAGCTAGAAAAGGAAGCTAGCTTTTAATACAGTAGTTCCCCAGTGTAAAAGAGAAAAATAATTTGCACTATTAGATCATGGCTTGCCTTGGCTATGTGCCAGCAAGAGAAAAGCTTTCATTGGTGATGCAGTCCTAGAGATACTAGGAGTGAGCAAACCCCAGAGAATAATTCACAGATGTCTTTATGGAACTAAGAGAACATAGCTTTCATAAAACACAGATCGTTTAAACTTCAGACACTGATAATTCAAAAGGAGAGCCTCTTAATTGTGTTATTCCATCAACAAGAGGACAAACAAGGTTAAATGGTGATAGATGATGAAGTAACAAGCTGTTTGCTTGCAGCATTTTTATATTAAGAAAAAAAGTGTAATTATTCTCCAGCTTCATATAGGGAAACTTTCTATCCACATTTCAGTCAGGCCCTTCTGACTAATTTTATCATAATTCAAATACAGGCAAAATGCTCCTGAGCACAAAAGCAGAGGGCTAAGCCTTGCTCTTTTTTATTACATTAGAGATCCACTAAATAGCAAAGGATTTTGATTTAGATTCCTGCATTAAAATTAAATCACACATTCTAAGTAAAAATGATCCATAATAATGAAAGTCACACACATGGGGATTGAAAGTGCTGTTGAAGAATGAAGAAACTACAGTAGCAATGAATGCAAGAGACCACGATGTGTAATGAAGAGATGTATCTGAAACAAACACCTCCCTTCAGTGTTTTCTGCTGATGGTCTGAATATTATCAAATAAATTACATTAAATATAAATATCGCAACATTCAAATTAATTACTTGCTGCTTGATTTGGGTTGCAACATTTTATGTCTTTGCTGTAGGAGAAAAGTTGCATGTAGTTGGATGATTCTTAATGCAACATTCAAGTCTTGGTAAATACAATGAAGCCTCCGATGACCAAGTTTACAAATGGACTTCCATTTTGTAAGCATTAGCACAGTGACACTGGTATTGGATGGTAACATTATACGCAGTTTCAACTTTTTTTTTTTTTCTTTCAGGCCCTCTGTATGGAATGTATACATTATGCATTCTTTGAAGTNTGAGCTTTTCATCTACCCAGACCCCCAGGTCCTTTTCCTCAGGGCTGCTCTCCAGCCATTCACCACCCAGCCTGTATTTGTGCTTGGGATTTTGCCTACCCAGGTGCAGGACCTTACACTTGGCCTTGTTGAATTTCATGAGGTTGACTTGGGCCCACTTCTCCAACCTGTCCAGGTCCCTCTGGATGCCATCCCTGCTCTCTAGCAAGTTGACTGTGCCACACAGCTTGGTGTCATCTGCAAACTTGCTGAGGGTGCACTCGATTCCTCTGTCCATGATTGTAAAGGAATTGTTTTGATTATGCTCGATTTTACATTTCAGCCTCTATAATTTCAACTTGATCACATATATTTTAAAATTAATCTTGGTGCTAATTCAGTTTTAATATGAAGTTTAAACCTTGCAGCATCAGAATTTCTTATTGGAGTGCCCATCAGCAGTGAATAAATGATGACTATATAGAGCAGGGTCAGGCCAAATTTTCCAGAGGTGTGATCTGATCACATTGTTTTGTGAATTTTCAGTATTGCAAACAAAATTATAAACATCACAGAATTAATCCAGGTCTATTATTTCTTCTAAAAGAATTCTGCTATCTCAAAATCCACAAAAATACCCCTTTCCTATAGCCTTGGCAGATGACAGCAATTCACATGGAAATTAAATTAGTAGAATCACAAACAGACCACAAGACAAATATTTATTCTGAAAAGTGTAGCATAGTTGAAACTGCACATCACTGAAATGGAATCAATAGAGATTTTGGGTTGCAGGTGTTACCAGTTTTACGTGAGAATAGTAAAGGTTCTGGAGTGGAGTTGTGGGACTGGGTTGCACCTTATGACCCTAAACGAAAGAGAACTACTCAGTTTTACAGTGATTAGTGTCTTTCAGGCTTCAAAGTCTTCCCAGAACCATGCATTTCTTAATTTCAATTTATCTTTGTGTACAACAAGGAACAAAGGTCACTTTTTCAAAAGGAAATTTACATCTAAGAAAGACACAGCATCATAGTCTATATGGGATGCAAATCCTTAACCTGGTGGTTTGGACACTCAACAGCTAAAAGAAACATCTTTCCAAAATCATAACTATATTTCGGGGGGATGACGATGATGATGATGATGATGATGATGATGATGATGATGATTATTAATGACTGAATAATGCTAAATACATAAATAAATCTGGACACATCTGTCTCCCCACTAGTCTGGCCCTATGATCCTTTTTACACACAGCTCTAGCTGCAAATACTATCTTTTCTTTGCTGCTCTCTAGAACAATTTAAAACCACTAAAGGAGTAGGAGATACAGCCCTCCTAGAAAATATGTAACCTCTATATTTTTCTCAGCTGAACTCTCATCTTCTGGAAGGGCATAATTCCAGTTGAACCAAGGATACAAATTAATGCTGTTGTCCCAGTTCTCAGTAAATGCTCTGACTATTATCATCTCAATAAACATTTATGGCTATAACAGGGTTTAATACAGGAAGGGTTTATATATTACTTGTGCTAAAGAGATGTCTATGTGATTGGGCCCTAGGGAACTCCCCTCCTTGCTGATCATAATGAGACTTAGTCAACAACTGTTCACCTGTTCAGATGCAGAGGGTTTTAAAACTTGGCTTCATCTCATTTGAAGTACATAGGTTTTGGTGTTTTTTTCTGGGATTCTTTTGTGGTTTCTTGTGGTTGTTTTTTGTTGTGTTTTTTCTTTCTTTGTTTTGGGGTGGGTTTTTTTTTTTTTTTTTATTTTTTGTTTGGGGGTT